>JACEGR010009955.1:0-22251 GCA_014170235.1 Listronotus bonariensis
AAAAACGTATTTTTTGAATTTACTTCGACTATAACATGTACCTTCCCTGTTAAATTAACTATGAAAACTAAAGCAGTGACAAGAACACTAAATGCACTTTCTTCTCGACTATCAAACAACGGGTCTAGAATATTTAAATAGATTTGGCGGTAAATTTGAATGTGTCCATATGCTCCCAGTGTCCAAACCCTTCCGTTTTCCCCTACTGTTAGATATTTTCCAAGTGTTGCTTTCAATGCACATTTCAAAAAATCATACTCGGATTTAAGATTCATCGACAAGTCCACATTATCATCAGTATAAGAGTTTTTACTGCTACACGGTTCTATGTTTAAATTTCAAATTCCAGGGAGGGGGAGTAATTACACACTCACCCTGATCCGCCCATTGTTTGGAACTAACAGCCCTAACTTTTAGGATACAGGGTGGGTAAAGTTTTATCTTTTTTAGTTAAGATATTTTTGATTCACTCCTAATATTTTAAAAAAATTTGTTTTTTTTATTTTTTTCAGTGGCGTTCGAGCGGGATTTAAAATCAATATTTATGATAAAAAATATAGTACGACACTGCTTTTTTTTCGGATCAAAAATTTCTATTTACTTTCAGCATTTTTATGCATGATCATAGAAGTCTATAACTTGTAATTTATAGAAAATACCTTTTGGTTTTTGGAAATTCTCGTATAAAAACGTTTTAAAGAACTAGAAAAGTCCTTTATTAAATCTTTTACCTTAATATGTGTCACAGATATTTAAAAAACTTTTTTTTTTATTTTACCATCCTGTTAGGACATTTAGGATATTAGGTTTATTTCAGCTTTTCTTTCTGAAATAACCCAAAGATTTACGACCTTTAGGCCTATTTTGAAACACGCTATATATTTAGAAATAAAAAATATCAGATATTGATTTTTTTCTAATTTTAGGTAATTTTTGGTATAGGTATACCAGTCGATGTTCAATACCAAAAGTATAACTTTAGGGATGGTAATGAAAGGTTACTATCAATTACCCAATAATTCTAGCTACTACACTCGCCCTACCATTGACTTTGAGAGAAAAAAACGATCTGCCACAAGATGGAAGATATACGAAATGATTGAGAATTATTTAGAAAGGTACCATAAAAAATCTTAATGCACAAATATCGATTTTAATTTTTGAAACAAACTCAGCGGTAAAGGTACAGAAATGATTGCTTATATGGGTAACCTAATTTATGTTTAGACCTTTTTAAAATATCTATAAAACGGTTATATATTATACAGAGTGTTTCATCTAAAAAAACCACACGTTGTTTTATAACTGAAAAAAAAGAATCAATGGAAAACATATAGGTACGCCACTCAATTTTACGTAGAATCCTCTAAAAGTCTTTTACTTACATTTTTTTTTCTTTCTTTTAATATTAAGCGGGTTAAAAGTGCCTGGCCAAAGTGAATTTCAAAAACCCTTTGTATCTTGAAAACGAATCAAATTAGCCATGATTTACTTTCACCTTTCAATTTGTTTCAAAAATCAAAGTCGAGGTTGTCATCACATTTGTTCTATCGCTTTTAGTTTTTGCTATATCCTGCAAGGTCAACAAAAAGTACCACCCTGAATTTAAAACCACTTTTATCATTTATATCAATAATAGTATAGTGTCCGGTCGAATTTATTTGCTTATTTTTTAATCCTATTAATGAAATCTTTACACCTGAATTTAAATTCTCTGTTCTGATTATGAAACTTACATCATTTTATTCCAAAAACTTAAAAATAACCTAATATACTGGGTGTTTGTTAAAAAACATAGGGTTTTTTTGAGTACCCCAAAAATTTTGTTTCCAAAGTACCCGCATATGCCTATACAAAAATAGTTTTAAAATACAATACCGTTTTTGTACTAGACCCCGAGGTGCCACCCTGTAGAATAAATTGTTTTATATTTATTTTTTTAGGAATAATTACAGTGACGGTAAAGCCTGTTTGTTAAAATCAATCTGTGAAATTTCGGCAATTCCATTAGAAGAAAGATCAGGTCTATTAGCCGAAATTGTTCATAGCATTCTTACGTGAGTATTTGATCAAAAAACTAATATTTTGATTACTTTAACAAAGGTTACCCAAGATTAGATTAGATTAGATTAGAATAGGGCCGGGATAACCCATGCACTTATTGTGCACCCTGTCTTTTTACGTCTCGGTGATGTCAGCCAGACGGGACCTACAGCTAACGTGGGTTCCGAACCACGGTCCTATGAGCGACAACTTAAGACCTCGTCCCCACCCAGGGGCACTACTGAACCTACCAACTGAGTGGGGTCCGCATGTCTACTGTTGCGCAGGACACGGCAAAGTGTGTTCCGGCGCCCTGGTCCTTTGCGGCCTTCAGCGTCCATACATTTTGCACTTTGTCCGTCTGGTGTTGAGCTAACTACTAAATTTTCAACCAACTTATAAATAAGTATTTGGCCTCAGCAGGATTCGAACCCACCTCCCGTCCGTTGTGCACTCAACGACTTAACGCCTTACACGCTAAGCCATTACCGGACTCAAGAGTTTACCCAAACATTGGATTTTATTTTAAACAATATTAAGGTTACCTATACCTTCTAATAAATATGCAGGGTAAACCTTACGTAATGGATCAAAATTCAACTGAAGAATTGTGAAGTTAAAATATTGCGCTATATCTAATCTTAGCTCAGTACAAAAGTAGATATTAACTGGGAGACAGGGTAACAAATATATTTTTTAAATAATTTTTCTTAACATTTTTTAAATTTTGTTATATAGCTCTGTATCTTGTGGTTTCTGACATGAGCTATTAATATCTGAAGTTAATTTTTATGTGTTAACTAAAGGACGCCACCTAAACTACTCACACATTTAAATATCTCTGAAACGTGCCAACTCTTTTTGTGCTACTCTGTATGCACCATCAAGTAAACCAGTAAATTCTTATATGCCAATTAAACAAAAAAGGTGTACTTTCTAAGAATGGCTCCGAACCACCGTTTTCAAGATATTTGGATTTAGGAGTATACAGTATATGGATAAATACATTCAATCGCTTATAGGGAGCCTATAGTAGCACATTTCCAAAAACAAGAATTTTGGATTAAGAATAGGTGTTAAGGAAAATACAGATTCTCTAAAGCAGCAAAACTGACAGAAAAATAAAAACTTAAAGGAAATCTTCATTCAAGCAAACTAAGGAATTTTTTATGCATTCACCTTAGCAATGAGAACTTTAAACCCATTTTATCTCAAAACATGTTTTTTTTTAGTTGTGCCACTATTGCAACTCATGAGTGAAATTATTCCTTTATTATGAGGCAGTTACAGTTATGGCTAATACGCTGTTTTAAAAAGACATTTTTGGGTTGCACTTAAAAACTTAAACACTAATATCTAGAAAACGGTTGCTCAAAGTAATTCTTAGAAAGTATACTTTATTGTATAAAGATATTTTTTAATTTTGACACTCTGTATCTCAATCTCTGTTAGAAACAACAACGTTAAAGGGGTTTTATTATTTCATATGGTCAATGGGCCCCCAAGTATTAAAAAACCGCGGAGTGCTACCATTCGGAGGGGTGCGTTTTTGAGGACGGGGTGAAAATAGCCCTTTTCCGTTTTTCAGGTTAGATCGAGAACTACGCACTTTTCCAGGTAGTAGTCAACAGAAAAGCTGTAGGAAATTAAATTATTTATCAAATAACTTTTTGCCGAATTGAAAAAAGTTATTTTTGACAAAAATATGCTCAAAAAACAAAGCAACAAAAAGCACAAAAAAAACCGTTTTTATTTTATTTTTATTTTTGTATTTCGCCCTATAACTTTTTTCTATGGTGGTTTAGGTATAGGCATTGATTTATAGAAAAAAACCTCCTTCCTTTACAGAAAAACGCTAGGTAGAAGTCATTAAGTTTATAGTATTCGAGAAATGATTTTTTGAAGTTTGCCACTCACATCATTTTGAAGCAATTTTACCTATTTTTTCGCAAACAATGTTCTGTAACCTTTTCTACGCAGTTTTAGGTATGGGCAGTAGAATATTAAGTTAAAAAAAAAGACAATTACTTTTAAAACGGTCTATTTTAAGAGGCTCTAAGACTATTTCTTTATCTTAAAAATGGTATATTGTCAAAAATGCTGAAGTTAATTTTAAGCAAAATATTGTTAGTCACAGTGTCATACTGCAACGATTTTTGTTAATTTTTACGTTTTTTTAATTGTTTTTTTCTACGACGGTTTAATATTGTATACATTATTAATGTAATTTTAAACAGGTAATATGACTTATTCCCCACGGCTATTACCCACGCTCATTACTCACCTCCATTACCCACGGCCGTCGTATAAATGTGCATAAATCCTATAATTTGTATAAGATGTCGACAATCCCGATTTTTAAATATTGCTCTTCAGCAAATTCTCCTATTTTTAGTTGCAAATAAAAATAAAAATTCAAGATATGGATTAATTCGAATATTTACTTTCGTAAAAATCGTTGAAGTATGACTAACCATATTTTGTTTAGAATTTACCTCAGCCTTTTTACAATTAACCATTCTAAAGATGAGAAAATAGGCTTTCTTTTTTTTACATCACATATACCTTAATGTAGAAGGAAAAAAGTTATAACGAGAAATTAAAAAGCCATAGGTAAAGGTTAGAAAAAATCGTTGTAGAAAGGCTTAAAGAACCATATCTTACTTATAATTAATAGTTTAAAAAACTAAAACACGCTTTATATGCAACCGAACTAAAAATTAGAAAATAATTTTTCATTGAAAATATTGTCATTTCATAGTAAAGCGTGGGTGATAAATATATTAAATGTTATAATTATTATATTTGCAAATATCTATGATGGAAAAGTTATGAAAAATAGTAAAATGCACCCCACGCTTTTTACTATGAAATGACAATATTTTTTTAATGAAAAATTATTTTCTAATTTTTAGTTCGGTTGCATATAAAAGCGTGTTTTTAGTTTTTTTAAACTATTAATTATTCATAACTTTTCCATCATAGATATTTGCAAATATAATAATTATAACATTTAATATATTTATCACCCCACGCTTTTTACTATGAAATGACAATATTTTTTTAATGAAAAATTATTTTCTAATTTTTAGTTCGGTTGCATATAAAAAGCGTGTTTTTTTAGTTTTTTTAAACTATTAATTATTTTTCATTTTTTAGTTTCTGCTACTCTTGACAAAATGGCGAAAAAATTTTTTAATGAACAAGAGTGGCAAATTTTAAAATTTTTCCAACAGATTGCAACTCACTAAAAATTTCTTCTTCATTAAGTAGCAAAGTTTGAAATTTTGCCAACAGATGGCAATCCAGGCAATGTTTGGACCGTTGCCAATATATTGCAACCCACTAAAAAATTTCTTCTTCATTTAATAGCAAAGTTTGAAATGTTGCCAACAGATGGCAACCTAGGTGTTGTTTTTATAATATAATGGAATTTTTTTCCTGGCGATCCAAAAAAGATAACGGGATACTGTTTGCAGATTATTGCATTGTCATGTTTCCTTAATACGTGTGCAAAGTTTCAAAGAAATCGAATAGCTGGAAGTTGGTTAAAATTAGGCTCAAAGATTCCGTTACATAGCCAGATAGTTACAACCCAAGTTAATAAAAAAGCGTGTTAACGGTATTTATTAACTGTTATTGTTCATAAAAATTGAACACCAATGGTGCAACTAACCCAATTGTGTAAAAGAACTTATTAATTTTTATTGTTCATAAAAATTGAACACCAATGGTGCAACTAACCAAATTGTGTAAAACTAAAAAATTTCTTCTTCATTTAATAGCAAAGTTTGAAATGTTGCCAACAGATGGCATCCTAGGTGTTGTTTTTATAATATAATGGAATTTTTTTTTCCTGGCGATTCAAAAGAAGATAACGGGATACTGTTTTTAAATTATTGCATCTTCATCGGTCCTTGACACGTGTGCAAAGTTTCAAAGAAATCGAATAGCTGGAAGTTGGTTAAAATTAGGCTCAAAGATTCCGTTACATAGATAGATAGTTACAACCCAAGTTAATAAAAGCGTGTTAATAAATAGTGTAAGTGCCTTTTACAATAGACCGTTTGACAGGTAATTGTTTTCTCTTTCAACTGATATGCTATCGATTATACCCAAAATTGCGTAGAAAAAGTTACATTGTTTGCAAAAAATAGATAAAATTGCCGAAAAATGATGAGAGTGGCTTTAAAAAATCGTTTCTCGAATACTATGAACTCTGAAGTCTTCTACCTAGTGTTATTTTATAAAGGAAGGACGGAGATTCTTTTTATAAACCAATGCCTATACCTAAACCCCGATAGAAAAAATAAATAATAGGACAAAATACAAAAAAAATATTAAAACGTGTTTTTTTGCTTCGTATTTTTAAGCATATTTTTGTCAAAAATTCTGCAAAAATTATTCGATAAAGAATTTAATTTCCTCAACTATTCTGTTGACTACTACCTGGAAAAGTGCGTAGTTTTTGACCTAACCTAAAAAACTAATAAGGGGCTGTTTTCACCCCTGTTCTTAAAAACGCACCCTTCAAATGGTAGCACTTCGCGGTTTTTAATAGTTGGGGGTCCATTGACCATATTAAATAATAAAACCCTTTAACGTTGTAGTTCCTTTTTAAAGTATAGAATCAATAGCCTATAACGTAATGGATGGTACTTCTTTGGGTATCGCTAAAATTAAGTTAAAACTACTAAAAAACCAAAAAAATTTAAACAAGTAAAAAGATAATTAAAAAATCGACGTTTCGGTGGCAAATCTGCCACCGTTGTCAGACAAAGGGAAATAAAATGATAAAAATGAAAACTTACTATTATTCAGGCTTTAAAATTCAAATTTTTATGTTTTTTCTTGGATATATAATATATATAAAAAATTTGAATTTTAAAGCCTGAATAATGGTAAGTTTTCATTTTTATCATTTTATTTCCCTTTGTCTTGACAACGGTGGCAGATTTGCCACCGAAACGTCGATTTTTAATTATCTTTTACTTGTTTAAATTTTTTTGGTTTTTAGTAGTTTTAACTTAATTTTGGCGTGTACCCAAAGAAGTACCATCCATTAAATGAATCCGCCAAACTACAGAACATATCTTCAATCCTATAACGTAAGTTAAGTCGCAATATTTAACTTCATAATTATCCAGTTAAAATTTGGCCCATCACTGTATTTATAAGTAAAATATTTTGATAAAAATATATTTGTGTAATTCATTTTTACCCTCTTCTTCAACTATTTTTAGACCATCTTCAACGGATGATGAAATTGAGGATCACAGCAATAATGAATACCACGCCGCTGAGAAACTGGGCAAAGAATACGAAAATTGCAGCCAACTCTTCCCAGAATGCCCCGTAGATCCTGTACAGCAATTTTCTAGGTTTATGACAGTTAGCAAGTTTATGTATTAATAATTTATTTTTTACCAATAAACTCTTTTTATAACTAATTTATATTTCTTTCTGTTTTCAATTTCTTAAATTTAATTTTTTTAAATTAGGTTAAATTTTGTTTTTGTGGTAACTGAAGACAAAAACACAGTATTATAAATCAAATTTTTATTTTCCACTTTTTCTAAAAATATTACTTAATACATGGCCATCACATTGCGAATACATTGTGTTGCAGTCATGTTTAGGATTCGCTGCTTCATCATAATGATCTTCCTCAGGATAGTGATCATGGGGTTTGACTCTAGAAAAAGTATTTAAAAATGGCATAATGAATATGTTTTAAACATATTTGAATTTTTAAAATTCATTAACATGGAAGATACTTACATTTTGAAAATTGAAAACCAACTTATCATCTTGTTGCAGATAAAGATAAGATTATTTAAAAAGATTAACATTTACCAATTACTTACTTAAAAACGGACTTTATAATTTCTTCCCACATTGATCCTTTTTTCTTAGAAAGTTTGTTCACTTGGCATATAACCTTTAAAATACAGCTCTTACCATCTTTTGCTAGCCTAAAATAAAAATTGTATTTTTTTATATCTTTCTAAGAAAACGAAAAAATATCTTTATGATATGGTCAGGCTGTTAATTTAAATGGAAATTTCAATAGGCAGTTTTTATTTAAATTTTGTTTTGGCGTTTCGGCCTTGGTGAGCCTTCATCAGATACATTTTTAATTCTAAGAAATAGACAGACGCTATAAATTTTAATTTGAAAAACCTATTTTGTTGTCGCAATTGGGAATTTAAATTAAGGAGCACAGTGTTGCAATTCGGTCAAACAACTGATAAAAATGGGTATCGAGATTCAATTTGGCGAAAATATTTACATAAATTACTTGGTTAGTTATTAAATTTCACGAAAAATATTAGGCATCATTGTCTGACAACCTAAATAACACAAAGCAGGATAATAGTCAGTGTTTCGAGAAACTTTATATAAAGCCATAAAACGTAAGTTCTTCGTTATTTAGACTTGAACTGCAGATAAACCAAAACTGACTTCGCACGTTTTGCTTCATTGCTGAATTTTTAACGAAATCCATGATGGCCACCACTTAAACGCTTAACACTAGTTGTAAACTAACTATTTTCTCATTTTTTATTACATTTCTCCCATAAATCATAAAAATCTTTAAAAAAATAGAATATTAACTGTAACAACAGAAAACAGAACTTGATTATGAAATGTCATTATGTTCTAAATTTGCAACTGCAACGTTGCCAAGTCGCTTAATTTTAGTTTTCAATATTACCATATACAGGGAGATTCTTAACCTATAGAGGAAAGTCGCCTAATATTGGGTAGGTTCCTAATTTTGGACAGTGCCTTATTACTCAAATTTCTGTTACTATCTACTGCATAGTAGTCGCAATATACCGGCACTAATATCAAATAAGACCCTCTTAGGGCCTAGTGAAGTAAATTTTGGTGAACCACATGCATTATGTATAACACTATACAGCCAAGTTTCTAAGAGTTTGTCATAAATCTGTGTTTTTGGTAAAAGGTAGATGAATTTTATTTAATTTTTAAGTACAGAGTTTTATTATGCTTATGCCGATCATGTAAGCATCTTAAAATTACTGCCATTGTTTAAATATTCAAATTTTATTCACTTGAAAATTTTACGGTTAGGTACTATTATCGGTTTTGTGCTCAAATTTTTTCTGAGAATATCGCTTGTTCCATATAAATTCGTTTTATGCAGTGTCAACGTTGTAGTCACAAAGATTGCGTAAAAGAAAAAAACTTTTATTTGCTAGTTATTTTTTGATGGTTAAAAATTAAGCCTATTGGATATTGATTCCTAGTTTAGTTTAAATATAAAAAAAAGTTTGCTTTATGGTAACTTTAATATTTCTAGTTTGCTGTATGTGTCTGTATTTTTTTTTCATTAAAAAATATTCGGCAAAATTAAATTGCAGTTTTATAATTATTTATATCTATTTTCGGACGCCCCGGTATTTTAAACCCGTACTACCCGATATTTGGCAACCTTTTTTTTTTAATTTAAGAAAAAGTACCTTTTAACTTTTTCCACTGGCGTGCGAAAAACATCTGAAAGAGTAACTTTTCTGCACTAGTGCGAAAAAGTACGAAAATATCGGAATATATATATGACACTTATGACAGATATAAATGTCAAGTCAAGTCAAGCTGGGCCCCATTTTGAAAAGAAAAATTTAATGGAAAGGGGGTCTTGTGACACATTATTTTAAAGCTTCGGACAAGTACTTTATAACCCCAGAACATAAGGTCAACACCTTAACCTACTACGAAATGGCGGCATTTTGAAAATTACCTGAATACTTCATTTAGATGGCCGTATTTATAAATCTAATAAAGTTAAATACACTTAATGTGGTATTTTCTTAACGCCTTCTCTCTCTTAAAGATTTATTTAAGGGTAATATTCGTGATGCTATACAGGGTAGGACAAAAAGTAAATATTTTTTAATGACGCACTCTGTATATTATTACCATTAAAAAATACCAGATAAGGTATATCTACCTTTATTAGTTTTGGAGGTGTGGTCATCCAAATTAAATATTCAGGTAATTTTAAAAGTTCCACCATTTTATGGGAGGTAAAGGTATTTACTTTATATTCTGGGGTTATAAAGAACTTGTCAGGAGCTTTAAAATAATGTTTCACAAGACCCTCCTTTCCATTTAATTTTACTTTTCAAAATGGCGCCCAGCTGTCAGTTTGACATTTATATCTGTCATTTCTTGTCTAAAATTTGATCTGTGTTGTTTTACTAAAATCCTCAAATTTTCATAAAAATAACCAAAAATTCAAAAGTTAGAAGGGCGGTCCTGACTTTAGACAAGCACTGTATACTAACGAGTCGCAATGAAGGATTTTTATGAACTTTATGTTTAAAAGAAAATTTTGCCTTGGCCAAACCAACCTAAGAGGTGAAAGAAACACATTCCGCAGACACCAATATTTCCAACAACAAAAAATCCTTCAATCCGCTATTAACCTGCAAAATGCCACAAATTGTACACTTACATCAATATTAATAAGTATAAGTATGGTAGTAGGTAAAGATGGGTCCACATTTATTTCATTCTGAAAGCAATACCGCAAAGTACACAAAAATATTAAAGTAAAAAAACTTTTCGAATGCACATAGCCTCGGACAGAGCCCGATTACATATTTTTAAATAAATAATAAAGAAACATTGCCAAAACACGTATCACGTACTTAAAAACACCCCTCTTATTACGCCACTATCCTACTATAAAACCGGTGGCACGTGGCGTGGTACTAAAAACTCGTCGGCTTAAATATTTTTTGCTGCAATAAATCATTGTTCACAAAAGGGTTTCTTTACCTTATCATTTTTTGTGTACTTGGCGGCATCGCTTTCAGAATGAATTAAATGTGGACCCATCTTTACCATTGAGTTAAAATACGTTTGGTCAACTGCAGTCGCCCGCGGAAAAGTCGTACTTTTGGCACTAGTTAGGAAATCTACTATTAACCAAGTCCAATAGGTATTTGTATACCAAAAATATAAATAATATCTATTCAGATTATTAACTAAATAAATTTTAATAATAAAATCTAAAGTTTTTGGACCAATTTGGTAAAAACGTACCCGATATTGGGCTACTCTCCTCTACCTAAAACATGGGGTTAACATTATACAGGGTGTATTATAAATGTTAAAGTTATTTCCTAAAATTAAATATAGCACTGACCATAATTTTTAGACGACTCATTCTCTATACTTTTCTTTACACACAATATTTAATAAAAAAATAATTTTTATTTCTTAAGCAGATCTCTTTTATTCGGATCTCCTACTATAAAGCATCTGTTAAATTTGAATTTAAAATTATTACCCTGTAAAGAACTTTTCAATTTTTGTATATATCTCCCTCCTAGTTCTTCTGTAAATATGATGGGCCAACGTTTTCTGAAATGGTTTCATGGTATTTTGAATTGGCTTTGATTGTCTAGAAAAAATGTTTTTTTATTAGTTTAAACCCGAAATTGAAAACTGATTAATACAAATTTTTCATCAATAAGATCTCGTGAGCGGCTGACCTTTGTTATTTAAAGCTAAAATTTGATTCCTAGTAGCTTCGGCAGGTACCAGGTACAAAAGGTTAGTGAATTGAAACTTCAGTAAAATTCATTAATTCACAACTTCTTAAGTATTTAGAAAAACACAAAATTTTGCATGACAGGCAGTATGGATTTCGCCACAAAAGATCTACAGCATATCTTCTTCCCTTCGTATCACACAGCTGGACTAAGTCTCTTGATATATCCAAAGCTTTTGACCAGGTCTGGCATGCCGCACTTCTTGATAAACTTCCCTCCTATGGTCTTTTAACTAAATTCTGTACTTGGCTCTCCAGTTATCTATCTGATCGACGTATATCAGTTATTGTGGACGGCCATTCTTCAAGCTTTCACCAAGTAAATGCTGGAGTGCCTCAGGGCTCAGTTCTGGCACCAACATTGTTGCTTTTTCACATCAACGACCTTCTCTCGTCCACAATTAAGTCCATTCATAGTTTCGCCGACGATAGTACCCTTCACTCCAGTTTTCAGGTTCCTAAACCCATCACTAAACCTGACTTGGAAAACAAACGCAGAGCGATGCAGATATCTCTTTCGCAGGATCTTAATTTAATATTGGATTGGGGCGCCAAAAATCACGTCCATTTTAATGCATCCAAAACACAATCAATCAATCATGTTCCTTGTGGCGAAAAGAGTCGAATACTTATTCTCTACTTATGAGCGGCCAAGTTTTACAGAGCAAAGACACCTTCAATCTTGTGGGCATCACATTTAAAAGTAACCTTATCTGGCATAAACACATTGTATCTATAGCCAGGGTAGCTTCAAAAGAGCTTGGATTTCTGTTTCGAGCCAAAAAGTATTTTTCCCTTCTAATTTATACACTTTATAAGTGTCCCAAGCATTCTTTATTCCATCCAAAGAAGAGCTAGTCGTCTCATTAATGATTCTTCACTTACACGGCTTCCCTCTTGCCCATCGTCGGGCTGTGGGGGATTTATTGCTTTTTTATATGTACTTCCATGGCTCTGAAGAATTGTCCAGAATAGTTCCTTTACTCACGGTTCCCACCAGAGAAACTGAGAAATGTGGAACCTGCTGCCCGCGGAGGTCTTTCCTTTCCCCCAAATCTTCAAGTATTTAAGTCCCGTGTCATCTCTTACCTCGCTTAAGACACACAGACAAATACATTTTTAATGGTCCGAGGATGTTAAATATTTCTGTTATTTAACAAGACATAACAAAAAGCCTGAAATAAGCGTTGTATAATTTCCAAATAGGCATGTCCTAAAATATTTCGGTGTATACAGAGTGTCTCAAAATAGTTATTGCTGTGAGGATAGTATTGTTTTTCAATTGTTTTTTTGGGATACTCTGTATACATCACAATATGTTTAGGACATGTCTATTTGGAAACCCTACAAGTTCTACTCAAGACATTTTGTCATATCTTGTTAAATAACAGAAATATTGGACTTCCTCGGAGCTTTGGATAACCCAAAAATGTTTTCCTGCCAAGGGGTTGAAAGTGTCAAAACTATTTAAAGACTGAGGAAATATCTTCTTATAAATACCCAAGAAACATATATAAAATTTAGCTTTTACAAAATGACGAAAGTTAGGTTTTAATTAATCAACTTTGCTACCTGCCAAAGCTCACTATGAGTTAAACTTCATAGTCTCCCATCGCTTCTACCTATATTAGGAGTAGGTATGCACTGACAAACTTTCAGCTTTTACAAAATAACGAAGGTCTGCCGCTTACTGGCTCTTAAGCCTTGTTTTCAGAATTATGTCGTGTCGCCAGCGACAATGAGGGGACCAATGGGAACTAAGAATTTTTGACAGACTTCCCCAATCTTTTGTTGCCAGCGACAGCCTTTCGAGATGAATTTTTAAAACGTGTCGCCAGCGATAATTGTGGTGTTGCAGCGACACGGTTTTGTCGCAGCGACCGAGCATAATTATGTTGTTCTGGTTAGTTCTGGTTAGGCTTTAAGCCTTGTTTTCAGAACTACGTCGTGTCGCCAGCGACAATCCCCTCCGCCGTGTCGTTGTAGGGAAACAACATACTTATGCTCTATCGCTGCGACAAGGATCGTGTCGTTGCGACAAGAACCGTGTCGCTGCAACACCAAAAGGCCCCTTTCAGACGGGCGAGTTTTTGCAGTCGAAGTGGACCGCAAAAAGTCGATCGTTTATGGTTGATTGTCGCTACTTGCAGTTGTCATTTAACAACCATGGAAAAAGCGATTCCTTTTCATACAGGCGTTTCGACTGCAACTGAACTTCTGTCGCTGATTGTCGCCTATCCCGTCGACTGACTACACGTTAGTTACAACTACAGTTGTAGTCGAAATTGGCGACAAGACGCCGATATTTTTATAGTCAACTTCGACTGCAAAAAGTCGCCCGTCTGAAAGCGGCCTAATTATCATAAGCTGGCGACACGTTTTTAAAAATTCAACTCGAAAGGCTGTCGCTGGCGACAAAAGAGTGGGGAAAGTCTGTCAAAAAATTCTAAGCTCCCATTGGTCCCCTCATTGTCGCTGGCGACACGACATAGTTCTGAAAACAAGGCTTAACTCTATAAAATATAACTGATTTAAAAAAGTGTACCAACCTAGTACTTTGTAACGTTCTTTGATTCCACAAATTGGATGGATTTATTTTATAATAATTGTCGTGATACATTGAGCTGTAATCCGTTAGAGACAGGGGACTTTGAGGAAAATCTTGATTAATATATCTCTGAAACGGATTGGTGTAAACACTGATGGGTGATCTGTCAATATCATCAGTAAATGTATCATAGGTATTATCAATATTTGGTATAAAATCCGTATCGTGCCACTTCGACTGATCATACTGCATATCGTTAAAAATTAATGGAGGCTTCCATACATTCCCAACTATTAAAACACAATAATTTAAAATAAGTACTTATCATAATACGCTTTTATTATAATTTATTGGTAATATTTTTATTTATTTTTTACACCATCCATTATTTAATATTGTAGATGAACATGGTCCTAATTAAGTATACAGACTATCCACGGATAGGGTTTACAAGAGGACAAATAGATCAAGAATTTTATTTTTCGAAAATAGATCATTTTTTATAAAAAAATTTCTGCTAACACAAATAATTTTTGAAAAAGAAAAATGATTTTGTATCCAGGTCTTTAAGAAAAAAATAAAAGCATGTTTTTTTCCAAAAGTAAACCACCTTTATTCTTATATTTTAAAGCAAAATGTTATTTACGGTATTTATTTAGAATGACGTTTGAAATCGATAAAACTATTATTGGACCATTTTCTTGAACAGCACAATTTGGCTAAAATATCTTTGTTGTTTAATATTTAAAAACGTTTTAAGATATGGCCACACATAACCGCAGCAATGCCGCACAGAGCCCGGATTCACAATGATAGAGAATAATGGGGCAGATTAATTCAGAGAAATTCAAAAGCACTTTACATGCTCTTAAAAATATAAAAAGCATTTTTGTCAAGCTAAGTTTATTCTTTTTGTATGTATACCTATATTGTGCAGTCCTGGTGGATGAACTTGTCGACAAATTGACTGGTAAAAGGTATATAACTGCCTGGGATATGCTGATGACCTCGCCATTTTTGTCAGCGTGGGTCATCTAGAGCACATATCAGGCAGAATGCAGAAGGCCATAGACATCGTTGACAAATGGTGCAAACAGGAGGGACTCTTTGTCAACCCTCATAAGACGATAACCGTCCCTTTCACAAAAAGAACTGCATTGGAAGGATTAAGACCCTCCAGGCTCAACGGAGTGGAAATCCCTTTTTAAAAGAGGTCAAATATTTAGGAGTCATCTTTGACCAAAAACTGACCCAGGGACCACACTTAAGCAAAGTTACTTAGAAGGCAAAAACTACCCTGGGTAGATGCCGTAGACTTTGCGGAAAGAATTGGGGACTCAGCCCGAAGATGAACCTATAGTTATATAAAATGGTCGTCAGACCAATGGTAACCTACGGTTCAATTGTCTGGGGTGCAAAGACGCTATACAAAAGACGGCAATAAGGCAACTACAAAGTATACAAAGACTCGCTTGTCTATGTATTACGGGGGCCTGAAATCGACCCCTACTTCAGCTCTAGAAGTGCTGCTTAACCAACCGCCCCTTCACATATTCATACAAGGTGAAGTAAAAGCGGTACAATACCGTCTCAAACAAGGCCCAGAGTCCTATCATAGGACAGGAAAGGGCCATACAATGGTGATTTAAGGAGGACCAAGAAGTCAACTCACTGTGTGAGATGCCCTCGGACAAAATGGTACCAAGCTACTGGCTAAACAAAAGTATTTAAAACTATTATACCGGATAGAAAGGACTGGGAAGCAGGCCCTCTCGTTAAAGCCGACCTAATTTGGTATACAGATGGCTCCAAAACGGACCAAGGAGTCGGAGCAGGTATATATGGAGACAAACTGAGGACGAAAATAAACATCGGTCTCGGACAACACCCTACGGTGTTCCAGGAGGAAATTGTAGCCATAGATCAATGTGCTAGGGAAATCATCAGAAGGAGCTATAAGGATAAAACCATAGTAATCTATTCGGACAGCCAGGCAGCCATTAGGGCGGTCAGTTCATGCAAGATCAGCTCCAAGCTGGTGCAGTACTGCGTTGCCGCCCTGGAAGAGGTGGTTGCATCCAACAAACTAACTATTACCTGGGTACCAGAACATGAGGGCCACCATGGCAATGGGGAAGCCGATAAACTGGCAAAGGAGGGTGCAGGCAGTGCAATGGTAGACCTCGAGCCCTGGTAAGACTGGTAAAGAAGAACACCAGGACAACGTCAGGCGAAAAAAATCATAAAGGCATACTCGCCGGAATTTACGAAAGACCTTCTGAATTACAACCGGAAGGCAGAAAGGTTGAGTTTGATCAGGGAGGCATTCCAGGATGCCTCATCTGGACTCCGCCTTTTTCTGAATTTAATATATTTTTCTTTGTATTATTGTTTGTTTATGTAAGATATGAAAATTCAGAAATAAAGACATTTATTATTATTATTATTATTAATTATAGTGGGTCAACTAACAGGTCACTGCAGACTGAATACAACGTCAGGCGAAAAAAATCATAAAGGCATACTCGCCGAAATTTACGAATGACCTTCTGAATTACAACTGGAAGGCAGTAAAAATTATAGTGGGTCAACTAACAGGTCACTGCAGACTGAATAAACACCTGAAAACAATAGCCCCGGCAGAAGAAAACCTATGCAGGTTCTGCCAGGAAGAAGAAGAAACCGCAGAACACATATAGTGCTATTGCGACGCCCTTTGTCGTCTGCGGTTTGTAAGGCTGGGTGAGGAAAAGCCTAAAGCAGCAAAATTTACCAAGGAGCCAGTTTTAAGATTGTGGAGTCTCATTAAAGAGCGGCTTGGATAGCTTTAACATATAGATGGAGGATACACAATAAACCTGAGCTGGTTGCAGTGTTAGAGGATTACAATCCACCTCCAAGCTATTCTAATCTAATCTAATCTAATGTATATCTCCTTGTTTCAATAAAACAGATTTTCCTACTTATCTCTGTTTAATTTGTAAATTTGTGGATACCATAGTGGGTACTTCTGTACCTGTTGTATCCCCTTGACCAGAAATAAATAAATAAATTACCAATTTTGTCCAAATTTTCAGTGTAGTGTAGGTAAAACTGTGTTACCTTATTTGTAAAGGTTTATTCTACAATCAGGTTAATTTGGAGAGTGGTATAACCGAATCATATTACTGCAATTTTATTAAATATAAAACTTTTCAACGCATCCCTCTACATTTTACCTAAAAGACGCACCGCTGCGTTCTGGTTCTGCTTATGTGGCCAGACCTTAGTCACATTTGATTACAGCTTGAGAATTCTGGGGTAAGAGATATTTAAATAACAATAATTGATAAAATTCTTATTTGTTAAAATTTAAACTTTTTTTTATTTAATTGGTTACAAAATATTGTTTTACCTACACTGTTGATCTTACTCATGTTGGTATTCCACAGGATGCTCCATATTTTCCGGAACATATTTCGTAGTTTTGTTTTCAGGTTTTTCCTCTTTATTAGGCATTTTTTTCTTGTCTAAGAAAATTGGTTTAGAAGGTAATTCAAAACCCATGGCTGCAGTGTTGCCAAAAACAAATACGTTTCCCATACCCACTGATGGATAAGTAAGATCAAATACTGAAAAAATATATTAGTGTTTTTTTTAATATTATTTAAAGATTTTTCCGGATGAGGACAAAAACATTTTATTAAATAAAACTTTTACAATATAGTTAAGTATAAATTATTATAATTTTATTACTTTTATTACATTTATTTAGTTCTGGCTCTGATTCCCGTCTTCGCTCGGAAGTTGATATGAGACCCAAATAAACGTTGTTCTGACTGAAGTTCAAATACTCGACAACAGATGGCGCCACTACACTTAATTTCCAAGTTGAAGGGTTGGAAGAGTCCTTATATCTTTAAAAATACGCCCTTTAGGGTAAAACGGGAACTTTCTTGTTCGAGGGGGATAAAGGGCTATCACACTATATAAGGCCCTTTATCGTATCGGGACTCCTTTTCAACTTTTATCGACACGCACATTTTATCAACTTAGTTTTATTATATATATTGATAATGATTACAACCTTAATATCATTCTCGGTTTAACCGGCTGTACCATCAATACTCCTATTTCAATTACAGGAACTAACCCTCTATCACTGTTTTTTTTTTTTTTAATAAAAATCTTGCACTGATATATTAAAACACGATGTTTATTTTCAAAATGGCGGCCAGAGAAGAGCTTAAAAAACAATTGCGTCCAATATTTCTGACGTTTAAAAAAATATAACATTTTATATGCCTTGCTTTCATACTTTCAGAAATATGAGCATCCAAATCTTACTGCGCGTTGGATAGGTGTAATGAAAATTACAGTGTGTCTACGTAAGTTGGCAGCATATGGAAAACTTTTTTATTATTAAATTTACACAAAAAGTTATTCTTTATAAAGTTCTGCATGGCCAAAACCTAAAATGCAATCATCAGATATCAAATTGTGTCAGTCATTTACTAGGTTTGGCCAAAAATGTAATTTTTTCTTAAGAGTAAAGTATACCTGTGTTTTTGCTAATATCGCAAATTGTTATAAAGAAAAGATGTTTAGAATTAAAAATTACTTTGAAAGATGCAATATTGTTCATTTCCAAAAAAAAAAGTTTTTTTTTCTGAGATAATGGTAAAAATTTAGGTTTGTACAGTAGTGCACTATATTTCCTGATTATTAATGTCATAGGACAGTATTAAATAAATTTTTGAATTAATTGTTATTAAAACAAGAAGAATGTACAATGCACTAATGTACAAACTTACATTTTCTCGATTTTCGATGAAAAAAAATTTTTTTTTGGAAGGAACAAAACTGCATATTTGAAAGTAATTTTTAATTCTTAAACATCTTTTCTTCATAACAATTTGCGATATTAGCAAAAATACAGGTACGTTACTCTTGAGCAAAATTACATTTTTGGCCAAATCTCGTACATGACTGACACAATTTGATATCTGATGATTGCATTTTAGGTTTTGAATCATGCAGAACTTTTATAAAGAATAACTTTTTTTCGTAAAATTAAGTAATAAAAAAGTTTCCCATATGCCACCAACTTACGTAGACACATTGTATACAATGGATGGGTATATCAAATGCAGTTTTTTTAAAACTTGCTTTAAAATCCTTTCAATAATGATATAATATACGAGGTGTTTTATTAAAAAAAAACTTTGTGTTATAGCTTTAAAATAAAAGTCAATGGAAAAATATAGGTACGTTACTCAACTTTGCCTGAAAATCCCTAAAATTTTTAAATTTACATTTCTTTTCTACCTATATAATATCAAGCGAGCTACTAAGTGCCCGGCCAAAGTAACAAAATTTAAAAAACACTATAAAGACTGTCCACGGATAGGGTTAACAAAAGGACAAATGGACCAAAAGTTTCATTTTACGAAAAAAGTCATTCTTCATGAAAAATTTTTGCTTGTAAAAAAGGGGGTACTACAGGGTTTGCAAAAACTTAAAAAAACATGATTTTTCTCCATGAGTAAACTACCCTTATCCAACACTTACATATATATATCTACATAATTGATCAGATTTTGAGGATATAAAGTGTACTATGAAGTCACTAGTGAGCTAAAGTACCCTTTAGCTCACTAGTGAATTATAGACAATACAAAATTTTGTTGCTGGTGTTGACAATGACAAGTAACAAATAATGGATGACGTTTTCAAATTAATTTCGATATTAAAAACGATTTATACGAAAGTGTTGGATAAAATTTTGTATTAGACACGTGAGTTATTACATATAAGTCACTTAAGAAAATTAACTTTTCTTGCGTGACTTATATGTAATATAACTCACTTATCTAATAAATAACTATTATTTTTCATTTTTAAGCAATATATTAATTAATTTTACAGGGGTATCAAAAAGATTCATAAAACTGATTTTGGAGTTATTAAAAATTCGGTATATTAAATTTTTATAATAAAATGACCTAAAACTTACATAATTTGCTTTTCAAAAACCTGCTTTCTCCAAATTCATAACACAATTTTTCAGCTGTAAACGAATGATATTAAGGCGTTTACGCCAAGTCATGGAGTTTAATAAATATTAATATTATTGTGGTTATCGATTACAAACATTATTCTGAATAAATTTTTCCAATAACATTTTGCCTAAAATTCAAAAATAAAAGTGTTTCTCTTGGAAAAATAATATATTTTTAAGTTTTGGGAACCCTGTATACAAAATCAATATTTTCTTTTCGTGAATCCAATTATTTTTTACAAGCAAAAATTTTTTTGAAGAATTTTTTTCAAAAGAACTTTTTGGTCCATTTGTCCTCTTGTTAACCCCATTCGTGGACAGTCTGTATATTTTCAAAAGAAATCAAGTCAAGTATCGCCACTAAATTTGTATCGAAAGGGATTGCGCAATCAGATGTGATCTATTTTTTTGTTTTTGCTATTTCCTGCAGGGTTAACAAAAAGGCGCCAGCCTGTGCCTCCAGAGTCAGTTCTTTATCCTATTTAATAAAATAAATCACAAATATTTTCCTCTTTAAATTTTTATTTTAATTAAGGAGAAAAAATAAAAATTATCCAAACCAAAACCACTCATGTTTTATTTTTAATTTAAATTTTACGCTAAAATCGGCAAAAACAAGGCAAAAAATCATATAAACATTATGTCCTAAACGTCTTGTTTTTGAACTACGGTGAGTTAAAAATGTAACATAATTATTGTTTTTTTTACCAATTTAGATCTTTTATAAAAATTTGGGGAGCGTCTTTTATTTACCGGAAGACAGTTTTTAGCATACAAGAAAAAACAAAAATAATTTATACCACTGCATTTTTCTTTAATTTTTTTAAAACATTTATTTAGTTTGGAGCAAATTTGATCTCTTGACTTTTTGATTTTCATGTACGGTTTTCGCGTAAATATACGTATAAAACTATTTCTCGGCAAGGTCATTTCGTATCGCTATTATTAAATTCTACAGTAAAAATCACCTTTATTATTTATTCTTTAATAAGAGAGGGGTTTGTATAAAAGTTGTATATAAAAACAATATTTTAATGTTAAGTTTTTTTCCCCTGTATTTTAAAAACTAAAACGTTTAGCACATATGTTAACTTTAATTTGTTTTTTTCTATCTTTTAATGTGGAATTACCCTTTAAAATTGTTCTATGGAGTTACTGAACACCCTGTTTATTTATGTTGTTTAGCTAATTTCACTAAAAATAATCCTATATTTACTTACCTAGCTGGAAAGAACTTCCTTCAGGAAAAGTCAAATACCTTCGTTTTCTAGATAAATTCGTACCATTAGTTGCATTTAAACTTTTTGCAATATCACTTTGTAAATTTCCAAAGGCTTGAATCACATTTTCCATGTTAAAAGAATTACGAAAAGCCATATAAATTTTCTTTTCATTTTAAAAATATGTGTGTTTTTTTTTAAATTTACTAATTTACATTTTATTTTCAAATAATTTGTTTATATAAATTCATATAAATAAATAAAATTATTGTATATTATTGGCGATCTGGTTTAGGAATTGTAACTTTAAAGAAGTAAACTGTAAAATTTAGACAATGTTATTTGTCACCTGCCTGACAAATTCCGTTTTATTTGCTTAAAGTATATCTACAAATTAAAAAGTTCTATAGCAGCATAAATACATTTTTAAGTTACTGAGGATACACTCTCGTAGATTACCGGTGTGTACAGTTTAAAACAGCGGTTCTTTTAGACAATAAATTTTAAAACAGAAATTTTTAAAATCGATTTATATTTTTTTTTATTGTCAAATATTTAACTACAAACCTATTTTAAGCCTAACAAATTTTGGTAATTTTCTAGAAACCTGCGGCAACTCCGATTTTGACGAAATTTGGTATACGGCGGTTGTTTGGGGCGCTGATCACGAATCTGAATTTAAAGCTAAAGTGGCACACAATATTTGATTTTCACCTCTTAAAACCCCGTTTTTTTACGTATTTTACATTATTTTTGCATTAAATTGCATAGCTATACTTTGAATCATTTCAATCCCAGTGTGTCATGAAGC
>JACEGR010009956.1:0-22235 GCA_014170235.1 Listronotus bonariensis
ATTGAATCTAGTGAGTAGTCCGTTACTTTGTGACAATACATTTTTACGTAGAATGTAATAAAAACACAAATTTTACTTTGTTATTTTGTCACATATTTTATATTGCTTTTTGCGTTACTGCAGTTTCGACATACTATGTCATTTTCAAACGACTTTTTAAAAGTGAATGAATTACAAAAAGTGCATAAATTTATACCTTATACCGTAAATTTAACATCTGGTTTAACCTTTACAATTGTTAGGTCCTATCTTTATTGTTACAAGTATATTGCTATAATAAACTTTTACAGTTAGTCGAAAATATTAAATAATTGGGAATTTTTTATGTCTGTTTGCAGATTAAGAAGATTTACATTATTATTTTTATTGTGTTTATAAATTTCTATGTTCTCTAATATATCTAATTTTTTACTTTTTTGTTCTAAGTGTAAAATTTTTATACTATCTATATTAGGGAAAGAATGACCAGAGTCTAGAAAATGGTTTGAAAAATTTGAATTTCTTTTGCCTAATCTAATATCTGACAAAATAGCAAATATTTTAAGTAAAAATAATATGAAAATAGCATTTAAACCATCACAAAATTATCCAACCACCTTTTTAACGTAAAAGACAAGATTAATAAACATAAAAAATCTGGAGTTTATAAGCTAGAATGTTCAGAGTGCAATAGTTGCTACATAGGACAAACAGGCCGAAGCTTCGAAAAAGATTTAAAGAACACTACGCATCATTTAGATTAGGCAAAAGAAATTCAAATTTTTCAAACCATTTTCTAGACTCTGGTCATTCTTTCCCTAATATAGATAGTATAAAAATTTTACACTTAGAACAAAAAAGTAAAAAATTAGATATATTAGAGAACATAGAAATTTATAAACACAATAAAAATAATAATGTAAATCTTCTTAATCTGCAAACAGACATAAAAATTCCCAATTATTTAATATTTTCGACTAACTGTAAAAGTTTATTATAGCAATATACTTGTAACAATAAAGATAGGACCTAACAATTGTAAAGGTTAAACCAGATGTTAAATTTACGGTATAAGGTATAAATTTATGCACTTTTTGTAATTCATTCACTTTTAAAAAGTCGTTTGAAAATGACATAGTATGTCGAAACTGCAGTAACGCAAAAAGCAATATAAAAATATGTGACAAAATAACAAAGTAAAATTTGTGTTTTTATTACATTCTACAAAACCTATTGCTCATGCAGTATGATTAGTTTTTACTGTTTATAGTTAAATTGAGTAGTTATTAGTACAGCAGTTACAGAGAATTTTAAAACTTGTAATAAACAGGGGTTCCTGACCTTTGGATATTTTTTTACAGGAAATTTACGTTTAAATTGTTATTAAGGGTAAGATACAATTTTCTTATGTTTTTTTAGTGATTTTATTTTATGGTATGCAAGTATTGGTTTATTTTGTCAGATAAAAATATTATGGCAAAAAGGTGACGTCACACAACATAACCTATATTTTCGGACAAATATAAAAATCGAGCGCTCCTTATTAAAAAGTTTACCTTCCTTGGACCGCATATGGCGGGGTGTACGTTTGCCGCCAAATGGCGTCATCCGCAGCGAATGGGCTAGAAACTCAATCATTCCCCTGTCTAGCAACTCAATCATGTCAGTCTAGGAATGTAACAATCTTAATCTGTTTTATTTCTGTTCATCTAGCAACTCGAGTACACTGTACCATTAACCTATACCAAGATTCGTTGACACTTGGTATGTAGATAACTTACCTGTTTCCGTTAATGTAGAATGTGCTCTTGTCTGAATTACCTATGCAAATGGCGTCTTTGTGTGGTTCTTTTTCTACTATTTCTATTTTACGTGCACCAGCTGGTATTTCACCTAGTTTCGGTAATTTTTCTAAAATAAGTTAACTTAAAAATAAAATGTTTTAAAAGAAATGAAATAGTAATTATATGTACACGTTCGTTCAGTCAAATCAATAATCAATAGGTTCTTAGGCAAGTAAAACAACAACAAAGTGGGAACGATGCGTCACCTTGTTCTGTTAGTTTGTCTACCTGTTAGTGTTCTACACGAGTTAGACCGTCTCCTTTTACGCATTGTCCATGAACCATTTGATTTGGTTAAACGAATATACAGCGTGTCTTTGAAAATTTATAGGAAATGAAATACTTTTAAACTCTAAGAAAAACAGTGAATCTGAATCACGAAAGATAAGAATTACGTCATCAATTTAATGTATAGTAAAGACAAACTCATATTTTGTAAATTAAATAAAATGTGCGTATGACAGAGACATTCCAAATTTTCTTGTCGAAACAAACAGTTTAACTAATTTGCATGTATCCAAGAAAGATGGCCGATTCTTTCATGTTTATTCTTAATAAATGATTGATTGCACTTGACAACCAGCGTAAATACCAGAAAGAATGTACCATGCAAATGGTAAAAAAATTGTGTAAGCAGGTACAAGAAATTCCATTTAAAAGAAAAAATTGCATATTTTTTTACTTTTCATATATTTTTATAGAAATTCGAGATAGCCAATCGATGTATGTATTTTAGCTCGGAGACTTACGTCATAAATGTTGTATTTGTTAAATGGAACACCTTATTTATTATTATATTTTTGAATTCTATGTTAATTGTAAGTGTTTTTATTAAGGGTACTACATGTTTCTCTTTAACTGTTTTTGAGTTATTACCGCTAAAAAGGTCACATTTTTGGCCTTTTTAATTAAATATCTCAATATGAAATACATGTTATGCAGGTGATTACCTGATACTTAAAAGTCATTGAAATTTTTACCAATATTATTTTTATTAATTAATTAATTAATTAATTTATTTATTTATTTATTTATTTATTTATCCAACACTTACATATAATATCTACATAATTGATCAGATTTTGTTATAGACTTTATTTACCAACAAAATGCATTACAACCAAACAAGCTTGCTTTCCAAAAATACAAAATTTTGTTTGCTGGTGTTGACAATGACAAGTTACAAATAATGGATGACGTTTTCAAATTATTTTCGATATTAAAAACGATTTATACGAAAGTGTTGGATAAAATTTTGTATTAGACACGTGAGTTATTACATATAACTCACTTATCTAATAAATAACTATTATTTATTTATTTATTTATTTATTTATTATTTATTTCTTTATTTATTTAATTTATTTATTCATAGTTTAGTTTATAACGCCCTTTCGAAAAACAAAAATGTTAAGAGTTTTGACTCTTAAACCGCAGGTTCCGAGTTCGAACTCCGCTATCGGATATCATACTGACTGACTTTTTTCCCCTTTTTATGTTTTTTGTGTTTTTCTTAAAATTTTAATTTTTATTTGTATGTTTTGTGGCTTTAATTTTTTTTATATATAATTTCATTCTTAATTATTTAATTTGTGTAACAATAATTCCTCACAAAACTTGAAGTGATATCTGATTGCGGACTTGTAGAGGTCCTGACGGCCTGATGGTTGTTCCTTCGCCTTTCTTTCTAGTCAATATAGTTTGTAAGTGTTTTTGGTGTTGTAAAATATTAGGTCCATGTAACTAAACAATTTTTGTAATGTGTCTTTTTTTAATTATAGGCCCTTGATAAAGTGGCAATCCAGCCAAGAAACGTTGGGAAAAATACAACAGTGGTTTTTATTTGCCTGCCCTCATCCCGCTACATACAACTCCAATTTATTTATTCATTTATTTACTTATTTATTTATTTATTTGGTTATTTATTAATTTGGTTATTTATTTATTTATTTATTTATTTATTTATTTATTTATAATGTATTTTCTTTTTGCTTTACTGGCATTTTCTCCACACTTGTAATATAGCATAACTATCTGTAATTTTCCCTCAAACGAATAATTCATTTTAAAAACTAGTAATAAAATCCACCAATAGGTAAAAATTTTAATGACTTTAAAGTATTAGGTAACCACCTGTATTACCTTTATTGTGTATTGATATATTTAATTAAATAATATTAGCCGAAAATATGACTCTGCGTCGATAACCCAAAAACAATTAAAGAAAGACATATAGTACCTTTAATAATAAATAATAGTTTAAAAACTAAAAACACGCTTTATATGCAACCGAACTAAAAATTAGAAAATAATTTTTCATTACAAAGAGTTTGTCACTTCAGAATAAAAGCGTGGGGTGCATTTTACTATTTTTTCATAACTTTTCCCTCATAGATATTTGCAAATAGAATAATTATAACATTTAATATATTAAGCACCCCACGCTTTTATTCTGAAGTGACAAACTCTTTGTAATAAAAATTATTTTCTAATTTTTAGTTCGGTTGCATATAAAAGCGTGTTTTTTTAGTTTTTTAAACTATTATTTATTTTTCATTTTTAGTTCGATATATCAATTAGTTTTTTAAAAATAAATGCTCCAGTTTATTCACTTAAAAATTCCTTCGCCATTTTGTCAAGAGACACAGAGGATCTGTAAAGGAATTTATTTATCCGGGCGGTCCTAATCAGGATAACGGGATACTGTTTTTAAATTATTGCATTGTCATCGGTCCTTGATACGTGTGCAAAGTTTCAAAGAAATTGAATCGCTGGAAGTTGGTAAAAATTAGGCTCAAAGATTCCCTTACATAGATAGATAGATAGATAGATAGTTACAACCCAAGCTAATAAAAGCGTGTTAAAAAATACTTAGAATTGAGCAAAGAATTTAACAAAAGTGATACCTTGAAAACAGATTTTAGGTAACAAGAACAGATTAAATTGCATGTAAGAAAAAATATAGTACACATATTCAAAACAAAGTCTAATACTTTATTGACACAAAAAAAGTTGTGTTCGTTTTAGGGGACCTTTATATTGTAAATAACGGCCGGAGTGGAAAAATTCGTTAGAATTACTACAACTTAATATTATTGACAACTAAAATCTAAACCAAGACCGTTCGACGAAGTTTAAGCGACTTGGCAACGTTGCAGTTGCAAATTTAGAACATAATGACATTTCATAATCAAGTTTTGCTTTCTGTTGTTGCGGTTAAAATTCTATATTTTTAAAGAATTTTTATGATTTATGGATTGAATGTAATAAAAAATAAGAAAATAATTAGTCTACAACTACTATTAAGCGTTTAGGTGGTTGCCATCATGAATTTCGTTAAAAATTCAGCAATAAAGCGAAACTCGCGAAGTCAGTTTTGGTTTATCTGCAGTTCAAGTCTAAATAATGAAGAACTTACGCCTTATGGCTAAATATAAAGTTTCTCGAAACACTGACTATTATTCTGCTTTGTGCTATTTAGGTTGTCAGACAATGATGCCTAATATTTTTCGTAAAATTTAATAACTAATCAGGTAATTTATGTAAATATTCTTCGCCAAATTGAACCTAGATACCCATTTTTATCAGCTGTTTGACCGAATTGCAACACAGTGTTCCTTAATTTGAATTCCCAATCTTTATTATTTATTTGTTCTGGTTATTTCACTGTATTAATGCACCCATGAAAAGTTATGTGAAGCTACAGGAATTATATTCACCAACAGGCCCATATACAATTTGCAGTAAAACCCTTTATTTAATAAGACTATTATAAAAGGTGTCTTAGAAGTATTAAAACGGATAAATATCCCAAAAACTAAAGGCTTAAAAACAAATTTTAAACAAAAAAGTTGTTTAAAATCATATGGAACCTCTTGTGAAAATCTTAAGTGATATTTATGGACATTCAAAAGTTCAAATTTACCTTTTAATTAAGAACTCCCTTTTATTGCAAAAATAGAAAGCAATATGTACACTTCCCTTATGATTTGTGTACCAAATGCTGTTGACTTTTAATATACCCAGCTAAAAATAATTAAATTATTTATTTGTGTACTTCTTTAAAATTTTATTATTTTCATTTTTAGGCTCTAAGTAAACTACTGGACATTCGAACGGAATAATTTAAATTTTAAATAAAAATTTAAACCTAATTTTCTCAAAGACAACAAATATTTTATTGGAGTTTTCGGCAAATTTGGACGTAAATCGCGCATTTGGTTTTGACGTCACGACGCAGGCAAGGAATCCAAACAATAGATTTTTATTATGGGAATTCGTGATTAAAGTTAAAATAACGCGAAATATGTTAGTTTTTTGTGTGCTTTAAAGTGTTTGTGACTAGTGTCGGCTATTTGTGACACTGTAAACTCCAAATTTTCGTGATTATTTGTTATATTCATTCATCTAACCTAACTATGTGAACAAAAGTATAATTTTTACGAACTTCAATCGATGATATTAATGCTGAAAGGTTCCTCGTAATCCATTTTGATAAAACTAATATAATAGTATATTACATTACAAGGGTGGAAAATGACTTATTTCACACAAGTGGAAATATTGTTGCACGAGGCGTCAGCCGAGTGCGACAAACCCACGCGTGTAAGAAAGTGATTTTCACACAAGTAATGTACACTATTTTTCCTACGACCACAAGTTATTCACCAAAAAACAATAAAAGTTGTTTGTCTTTACGCAAAAAATAAGAAAACAATTGAAAACTTTGCATCACTAGGGTGATATATACTTTTCCTTACTGCGATATATTATACTGTTTAACAATATTTTTATATCAAAAATCACCTACCTAGTCGCTTTTTATCATTTAAGAATTGAAAAAGGTCCTCAATAAAAAATATTGCAAGGCTTTTTTAATGTAAATCCCATTAACAGCCTGATAACTTGAAATTTATTTTAATAACAATGACAGCGATGACAGCTATAAATTATACTTTGCAGCACTAGTGTTGTAAAGTACTTTTCCTACGACCACTTGTGAAAATAGCAAATAGCACACTGGTCTCATGCATAGAAAATGCGTTATATCACACTAGTGTTGCAAAGTACTTTACAGCACTAGTGTTGCAAAGTACTTTACAACACTCGTGTGATATATATTATGATGTCATTTTAAAAACTGCTATTGGTTTTGCAAGTGACATATTTATTGTAGTGACAGTAAAAAAAACTTTTTACTTACCTTAAACAGTAGTAACCCAAATTAGCGAAAATCATCTTATAAACGTTAAGTTACTACACATTAAAAGCTTTCTTCTAATATTAAAAAGAGTAATAATAAAATTTCCGAAAAAATAAAAACATAAACAAAAATAGACATAACCACAAAAACAACTTTCATTGACCGGTCGCTCAGTGGCACAGTGTTGTCAGGTATGTAGATCAAATTAAAAATCTCCTTTCTACCTTTGAGCACGCACTTTATAGAGGCAGCCTTGCCGCTGGACCGTTCGACCTAAAGCGCCAGAGAAAAACTCCTATAGATCAAATTCCTTTCTCTCTGTCTTCGTGTACTCAAACAACTAGTAAAATCTTTTTTTTAATCCCTTAATTTAACCTGAGGCTAATACACACTTTATGAATCCACTTTCTTTTATCCATTCATAAATAGAATCAGACCCTTCCGACGTTGCCAAATGCTTTCCATATTTTGCATGGTTAACTGACGTTTAGTTGTCGTTTTTTCTTACTTTTAGGACCTAACTCTCTCTGTTTTGTGTTTAGGACTTAGGTTATGCATTTATAATTTTCTTATTATTTATATTTTTTCTCAAAATATGCGTAAAAAATGTAATTTTTACTTAACTTTACATGTGATGTTCAGTTTCATTAACTTGTTTTACCAATTTTACCCCACCCAGCACCCCTTTTCCCTCCCCGGTCCCGTAAGTTTGTTTACTGATATTTTTAAAAAACGAAATATTTTGGATATGCGTCACTTACGTTTTATTTAGAGGAGTATCTAAAATATGTAAGTATCAATAATTTTTAAAAATCCTTAAAATAGCAGAAAACCGTATTAAACTATTACCTAACCAAACCATACAACCATTTTTAAATTCCAAAATGATAAAAGTTATATAATGCTTCTACGTAGGTGATTTTCGATGTAAAAATATTGTCAAAACAGTATAATATAGCAGTGAGGAAAAGTACATATCACACTAGTGTTGCAAAGTAAATATCACCCTAGTGTTGCAAAGTTATCAATTGTTTTTATTTTTTCTGTAAAGACAAACTTTAATTTTTTTTTGGTGAATAATTTGTGGTCGTAGGAAAAATAGTGTACAGTACTCGTGTGAAAATGACTTTCTTACACTCGTGGGTTTGTCGCACTCGGCTAACGCCTCGTGCTACAATATTCCCACTCGTGTGAAATTAGTCATTTTCCACACTTGTAATGTAATATACTATTGCAACACTAGTGTGATATAAGGCATTTTCTATGCATGAAAACAGTGTGCTATTTACTATTTTCACATGTGGTCGTAGGAAAAATATTTTAAATAGTACATTTTCCATAGAAACCTTTGTTTGTTTTATGGAGAGGCGAAAGGTTACAGGTGTTTGTTTGGATTCCATTCAAAGCCTTAAAAATATATTCCTAGAGTCAGCCTTTATGGCAGTGTGAAAAAGCGCATGAGAAAGAAATATGACAAGAGTAGAATCTATCGCTTTTGGTCCTGCTGACCACTATGATTATGCAGAGCTAAAGTTTATTGCTTTTAAGCATGCGATTGTTTGCACAGCTAAGCGGCAAGACTGTCTCTAATAGGTATGTTCTTGAGGGTAAAAAAACGTCAACGTCGTGTGACGTCACACTAAATGCGCGTATTTGGTGTATTCCTTTTATGCTCCAGAACCACTCAGAACGACACCATACGTGTTTCTTTTACAATTTTTTGACATTTTGTCATGTTGTAGAACCGTTCTTGACACTATTGACAGTTCAGAGAACGGTTCAGAACGGTTCTACGAGGTAAAAGGAATACACTAATTATTAGTCTTTATGACTGCCTACACTGCAGTCTTGGTATTAAGCTTACCTCTTATATTCAGAGTGGTAAGTATGACGTTGTTTTTTTGGGAAATTTTGTTGTTCTGCAACGTTTAAAATAAAAAAGTTTTGAAACTTTAATATTTTATAATAATCAGATAATCATTTGTAAGAAACAATTTTGTCAGATTTTTGATATTCCTCGTAAATCTGAAAATATAATGTTTTTACTAAAAAAGTAACGAATTAGCGTTGTCACCCTGTGCCCTGTATAACGCTAAAACGCTTTTAGTCCTATAAACTCCTACTGTTTGACGTTTTAAGCAAAAAGCAAAACCTTTTTAATGTTTTGAAAAACTCTTATACAGGGTGGACAAAAAAATAGATCTATGTGCAGAAGTAAATTTTTATAATTTTTTTCTTAACTCTTGTTTTCTCTTATGCCATAAACTACAGAATTAGCTTCTATAATTCTAAAAGTTAAAATAGTAAACCTGGCAACATGACAAGTATCAGCAACAAATTGGGCATTCCCATTCCCTAAAACCCCCAAGTAGGAAATATTGTAAGTTTTGTTGAAACAGGTTCTAAAATATGAGACAGTTTTCATACATTACGTATTATACGTATATTTACGTATACTAAAGAGGGTTACTCATAAAAATTTTAGAAATTAGGCATTAGGTCAACTAAACATTTAGCAATAAATAAAAAACACGTTTTCCTAAATTATAACCATATTTACGACATTCTTTTTTTTTTTCAACTTGTATTTAATGTCTGGAAATATTTTTTTGAGACTAAATTTCTGTTTTAAAATATTGGATACCCTTTTTAATGCCCTTACCAAAAAATTTGGTAATTTGAAAATCGTATTTATATAATTTTTGAAGTTTTCAATAGTAGAGTTTTTACTACAACGAATTCAGAGTCTAGGGTGGAATTTATTTGATGGCTAAAATACAGGGTGTGATTCCTTAGCTTAATTTAGGAAGAAAAGGTTCTTATTAACATGTGGCCTAAACCCCTTAACTTTTAAGATACAGAATGTTAAAATTTCAAAAAAAATCTATTTTTTAAATATCCTAACTATTCTCTACCCAATTTGGTTTTAATTTGGCAATATTAATAATGACATTAAGGGGGTAATTTATCAATAACCTAATTACATTTAATATTTCCAGAGACGTCTCGAGAGGCAACTGAAGGAATATTTCCAACAAAAAAACAGTACGCCACTGACTCTGTAAATTTGTGTAAAATGCTTGTGCTTTTTTAAGATTAAGCAAATAAAAATACTGCTTTTATGCCTCTTAATTTTTTTCCGTAATTTGTTTAGTTTAAAAGAAAAAAATTACTTAATTGCAGATTTTTAGACCATAAAAGAAGCATTGCGGGATCTTTTCTTTTAAAAATTAGGTTTTATAATTTTTAATTATCAATTATGTAACAAAAACAATAAATACTTATTTAAATAAGGTGTATATCCAGTATAACAGTTTTTACTATAATAAGTGTTTTCGAATTTTTTGTTTTTTTGATTGAAGATTTCAACACCCTGCATCTCAAAGTTAAAATGGCGCCCCAGCTTTGTGATATCTGTGAAAATAAAAAGTTATGATTTAAATAAATTTTAAGTTTTAGGGAAAGTGCCCTCTGGCGGTATTTAAAAAAGTACTTTTGTCTTAAAGCTTTAGAATCTGCAAACCTTGATTTGTGTGCCAAATATCAACTGAATTGGTTAAAAAATAAATGCAATATGGCGAAAAAACCAAAATAAAAATTGAACTTTGACGGCTTGTAACTCGAAAACGAATGACATTTAAAAACAAATTATATGAAGCTCTACCCTTATATTGTCAAGTAGAATCACCTCCTTAAGTTTCGTAATCGATTTTTGAATCACCCTGTATGTAGGTATTAACTTTTAAACAGAAGAATTCGATATTTTCTTTATCTTATTTCTATATTTTTAAAAAATACATTGTTAATATAGAAGGAATTTTTCAAAATCAAACAGCAACTAAGTTTTGACAACATTTTTAGGGCAATTAATTAGGCCTTTAAAATCTATTTATCAAAAACTTCTTAAAGTAAAAGCTCAGATTAGTATAGCAGTAGAATAGTTATTTTGTGGTGAAAAATGAAACCAAAAGTTTAAAGAAATTGTTGGGTTTTTAGTTTGCAATAAATTTCTGTGTTATGTCAATAGCTTGGAATTATTATAGTGTGCCTAAACTGTCAGCAGCTTTTTTATATTTTATTAATAATTATTAATAACCCCGTGCCGCCGCCCATAAACAAACATGACGTTTTTAAAATCAGCTGACAAGTAGACAACCTTGCCATTAATTTGACAGCATAATATGTTCATTCCAACTATGGATGGTGGAGGGGAGGATAACCATCTTTTATGGCGGACACGTTGAAAAAATGGCTATCGGAATGTAACAAGTTGGGATGGCGCCACAGTAGCCAATAGAGGGATTTTGGCAATACCAACTCCACAGAAAGCCTATCAACTACATCCAATATGGCGGCACTACTAGGCGATTAGTGTATAATAAACTGCCGTTCCTTAGTACTTAAATATTTGTTATTGGGCATATTCATCGTAATAAAAATATTTTTTTACGTTATTTAATCTTAAAATATTACATATTATACAGTGTGTCTGATAAAGTTGGAACCATATGGAAAACTTTTTTATTATTCATTTTCGGAAAAAAGTTATTCTTTATAAAAAGTTCTGCATAGTCTTAAACTCGATATGCAATTATTAAATTTTAATTTTCTTTAGTCTTATACGAGATATGTCAAAAAATAGAATTTTGCTCAAGAATAAAGTACCTTAATTTTTGACAAAATCAGAAAGTGCTATTAAAGAAAGTTGTTCAGAATTAATGAGCATGTACAAATATGAAATTACAGCAATTAAGCATAAGCATTCAGATTTGGTGAAAAACGCTAAAACTGTATCCTGCCAGAAAAGTAATAATAATTTATATGGAAGGAATTTTTATACTAAACTGCTGTAACTGCATATTTGTACGTCTTTTTTTTACTTTTTAAATAAAATTTTTTGATATTAAAAACTAAGGTACTTTACTGTTTGAGCAAAATTTATATTTTTTTGACATATCTCATATAGGATTTAAAAAAATAATAAAATTTGATAACTGCATATTGACTGAAGTTTTTTTCCCAAAATGAATAATAATAAAAGTTTTCCATATTGTTACAACTTTATCAGACGCAGTGTATAATCCAATTAATATTAATTTTAATCTTTAAACAAAAAGTCTGGCAATTGCCTTGCAGCAACGCCATAAACAAAGCAGTATCCAGTAAACAAAAAGTGAAAAAAACATTTTTTTATAGAAAAAGAAATTGACATGCTTACCCAAGCAGTATTAATTTTTGGGTCGAATTTCGCATTAAGTTTTACACTGCTTTTATTTTAAACATGTAGACTGGAAAATTTTTAAATATTAGCATTATATTTCTATCTGTTTTCTTCGAATATTTTCGAATGTAGAATACTTATATTATTAATGTACATTTAACATTACAATTAAATACATATTATGTTTTTACTTACAATGTTCACAAAATTTAATAGATTATTAAATTTAACATACATTCTGAGCTTGATATGTATTTATTTATTTATTTCACTTTATTGTCTATAATAATCCAAAAGGATATGACAACGTCAAAAAATACAAATTAGTACCTACTATAATTAAAAAATGTACAATAATATTGTTTTAACAATCTTAAGTTTATACAAAATAAAATAAAATGCTAGACAAACTAATGTACTTTAAAACAGATTACAAACCCCACCAAATTTGTTTTTACCATACTTGAGCAGGTATCATCTGAAAATAAATACTTATATTATAAACTAACTTATAAACATTAAAAATATGTTATGCAAACTATTTATTCTTTTTGTTGCCAGATTTTATCCGCTTCAATTGAGGCATAATATTATTTTTGGAAGTTAAAGTGTTTGGCAAAATTTTTTAAAAATAGATTTGAAAATTTAAATAAAAGTTCTTTTACTATATAATGTGTGTGTCATGTTTTTGACAAATATGTCCCAAAAATAAATTTTAATCTACACCATTAATATTATTAAGAGACAGAACTGTAACAATTTCTCTATGGTTCTGTTGTCTTAAAAAAACTGATGTTTTGGTTAATAGTTTTTCTATAGTTATATACATATAAGCTGCACATATCACAACGTCATGGTTAGGGTAGCATAATCCACCCCTGTCGTTTGCAGAAATAAGAGTAGTTGGATCCAAACTGCCAGTGCAACTTATACGTTGTTTTAGAATGAAAAATTTTATTGTAAAAATAAAGACATTTTAACAATTTAAGATTAATTCAGGGACCTATTTTTTCTTCTGTGTTACACTTTAGTAGAAAAAATTAAAAGGTACCCACCTGGTTTTAAGCGTGGCCTGTTCAATGGTACGTTCAAAATATCCCCTGTATTAGTATAAAATTTTTGTACTACGTTCTGTATCATCACTTTGAAAATGTAACTTATAAACCTACTAAGAACATAGACAACTTTATATTTTTAAACAAAATACAATTACGATCAATTATACCTTATAGAATGTGTTGTTGGAATAAAATTCTCCCTACGAATAGCATGTATCCATTTATTTATAAAATCTTCATTTCAGGGAAAAGAAAAAACTGAAACCGTTGGGCCTTTACTGGCACTGGTACTCTTACAAAGAGGCACACAACAAGAGTACGGCATTTTCAAAAAACTTCATAATTTGTTACAAAACACAAATTTACTAAATTTAGTATATAACCTGTAGTCTTTTGAGTGTAAAAATCGCAAAGAAAATCACAAAAAACACTAAACACTATACTAAGAGGGTCCTTTTAGTTCACTAGGCCAATAAAAAGATAATAACACGTTTTAATTAGAAAAAAACTGGTTTAAACGGATGTAAACAACCACTTGTTGATACACCACTACACAAACAACACAAGAAAAAAAAGGTAAATAAAACATACACTGTACTAACAGTTGCAAAAATCAATTTTAAACGTCCTTTATGTCCACTCAAAACAATTAAAAGGTAAAAACAACCGTTGAAAATGAAAAAAACTGACAAAAACACTATACTTGTCTACTGTACAAAAAAACAAGAGATACCGCCATTTTTTATCGTCGGCTGACAGTTGACTGGCTTTCCGTGAAGTCGGTGTTGGATTTTGGAATTTATCCCCTTTTTTATTTTGTATCCATCTGTCCTTTTTCATTTTGTATCTCACTCTAATAATTCATGCTCATTGGTTAAAAAATCTCCTCGGGCTACTGTGGCGCCCCCTTAAGTTGCTTCTTTCGACGGAGACTTTTTAAAACATTCAGATGGTTATCCTCCCCTCCACTATCCATAATTCCAACTCTCTTGTTACAATGTTGCCAGAATATTTTTTTCAGAAAGTGTAATACTTTTATATTTTTTACTTTTTTAAAGTTATAATTATAATTTAAACTAAATAAATGGTTCTCTTAGCTTAAAACCGTTGGTATATAACAGCTACATTAAAAAAAACCTAATGTTCAAATACTGGCTTAAAATAAATATTTTAAATTATTTCCTGCAACAATTTTCTCAAAATTTGTACGTACACGTTGTCCTATTTTGGTTGCAACAGCGGGGTATCTCAGTTTTTTTATCTTTGGACAAACCACGACGGCTAAAAGCCTAAATACTAACGTACCGTGGGTGTCTTAAGCGAGGTAAGAGGGAGTTTGTTCACACGGTACTTAAATACTTGAAGATTTGGGGGAGAAGGAAAGACCTCCGCGGGCAGCAGGTTCCACAATCTAGAAACTCTGGGATAAAAGAACAAACAAAGTGGGAAGTTCAGGGTCTGTCCAGTTGGACCGTATAGGGATGCATACGCGCGGAACCACGAGTTTCTCTGTTGGGAACCGTAAGTAGAGGAACTATACTGGACAATTCTTTAGAGCAGAAGCCATGAAAGTACCTATAAAAAAGCGATAAATCCCCCACACCCCGACGAAGGGCAAGAGAGGCAAGCCTTTCTGTAAGTGAAGGATTAATGAGAGTTATTATTAAAGATAGAACCTTGCGGTTTTCGCGAACCTGAACTAATTTTTGTAAAACAAAAGCTGCCATAAACAAAGCCAGTTACAGGGCGTTTTTAAAAAATTTTCAGGTACCATTTGTATCTCAGTTGACTGAAAACGTATCAAAAAGGTAAAAACGGATTCTTATATAAGATTTTACGTAAAATGCAGTGGCGTAGTCAGAATTTTTCCAAATATCTTTGTTTTAAAAATATTGACCAATGATGGGTTTATGAAATGAAACACCCTGTATATTTTTCAAAAATAAATTTGCCTTTTTAAAAGCTTTTTAAAAATATACAGTGTGTCCAAGATAAGGATCCTAAGCATGGGAATCTCAGTACCTATTGGAGATACAGTTTAGGTTAAATTTGGAAACTGTTGTGTTTTTAAAGCATATTTACATGCCGTTTAGAAACTTGAAAAATTTTCATGGCCTGCTGAGATATTTGGCAAAAACGAAAATTTTACTATATCGATTTTATTTTTTCTGACTTTATTTGAAGAGATATAAAAAACTAATAGCACTTTTTATTAATACTTTTAACTACAACATGATGGTATTTTTAGATTTTATACCCGACGTTTCGTTTTCAAGAAACCATCATCAACTTTATTTTTTTATATGGCTCGAAAAAAAAGTACACCATGTATCTGATCCCCTTTTTTATTACAAATTCAATGATGTATCACATGTCACATTTTTATTTTTAATTAAAAGAAAAATTGCATTTTTTCTATTTTTTTAGAAACCATAGTTGCAATGATTGAAAAGGTCAGTAAATGTAATAGATTAATAGGTGTTTTTTTGAATAAAAATAAATAAAATAGAACATGCTTACAATACATTAAGACAATTATTGAATAAAAACCGTTTACTAATTAAAAATTTTCTCAAGAAAGTGCTAAAACTGGTAACTGATTTGTTTTGTATGGCCTACTGCAAAGTCTTGGATATGAAATATAAAAATTGGAAGTTTTGTAGTTGTTTATAAAAATATATTTATAGTGTTATTTATTTCTCAAAAGCTTGTTTAAAGGCAAATTAATGGTTTCACAAATATACAGGGCGTTCCATTTAAAAAACCCAACATTGGCCAATATCTTAAAAACAATAATATTTGGAAAAATCTCCACAGCATTCTACGAAAAAATATATTAAAATAGGTTTTTAACTTTTTGATAAATTATCAGCCAACTGAAATACCAGGCAACTTAGATACAAGGGGTACCTGAAAATACAAAATTTTTAAAATCACAGACATACAAGTGGAGCTAATAAAAGCGTGTTGAAAAAGAAAGTCGAAACAATGCAGTCCAACAGGTTTTATATTAATTCATTTAAAGTAATCAATTGCCTTCCGAGGTCTGAAGTCTTCGTATTTTAAAGGCTAGTGGGATCATACTATTGTTAAGTTAAATTAAAATTGTTCTTATATTGTTATAGTGAAAACATTTTAACAGCGCAAATTCGGTACCCTTTGAAAATAATACAAAGAAACATAAAAAAGGCCGCCTGCAATTGGACTATTTTATAGAAAGGCGCCGCTATCCTTTACAGCGACGCGACGCGCCGATACACTATGGGATAGAAATCCATTATTTTGGCCAAAAAGCAACTTTGAAATTTTAATGAATCATGCTGTGTATTTTAAAGTAGATTATAAAAGGTTTTGACGACTTCTATTGGATAATAAGAAACTTGAAGATGTATTTTAAGTAAACATAAATATACAAAGTTTATTATTAGCCTTGTTTACTAAAAAAGTTAAATAATTTAAATAATAAGAGCTATTATTGTGTTTCCGATGCAGTCTCGCGAAGTCTCGCTACTTTTGTCAAAGACTTTTTACCTTTTTCTTTATCAGTTTTTGTACGTATAATTCTCTTGCTACTTTTTGATACTTCTTAGTGTAAAGACAGATAAAGGTTTTTTATAATTTACTAGGTTTTCCATTTAAAAAATTAATGTTTTGTCCTACACTGTGTATCTTAAAAGATAAAAGTATTCTGATAAAAGATATGGATTCTACAGAATCTACCCAACAAAACAGTGTTTTTATTTATTTTATACGGTAAAAAATAAAGAAAGTTGGGAAGCTGTATCTCTATTACGCTTTTAAGAATATTTTAAAATAATTTTTCAGATTTGAATGGTCATTTTTCCGAAACTAATTGAGATAGACATTAGTATTTTTTTTAAAGCTTTTAAAAAGATTTTTTGGTGGTTATATAATATTCAGGGTATTCCATTACAAAAAAAAATAATACCTATTTTCGTACCCTGTATATCATATGAGATAATAATCATCCGATTACTGATTAGAAAACTACCAAACTAACCAAATAAGCTGACATTTTAGTTTATTTTGTACAATAAAAAAGAATAATGTTAAGAGGGGTGTAAATTTATAATAACATATAATAAGTTTTAGGTTCCCAGAAATCATTTGAAATAATGCATATTATTATTATTATTATTATTTTTTTTTGATATTTTTCCAGTAAAAAACACCCCATTTTAAGTTAGATTGGTAAGTTTCAGGGGTCCCGGAGAAAATATCGAAAACAAAATATCGTATTAAATATTATCGAATGACAAAATATCGAAAAAAATATTATCGAATGGAAAAAATATCGAATAGAAAAAATATCAAAATAAAAAATATCGAATGGATAAAATGTCGACTGGAAAAATATCGAATAAAATAATATCGATTAGAAAAAATAGCGAAAAACTGAATTTATTAAAAACGCATACCTTTTTGGTTAATATTATGTTTGTTATTCGATTTGAAATGTTTTCGATATTTATGATATTTCGAGATTAGATATTTCGATATCTTATTAAAATGCATAATTTATTTTAATTTTTAAGACAACTTTATTAAACGAATTTGTTCAAAGAATTTTATTAAACGAATTTGTTTAAAAACACAGAAACTTATCTAACCTAAGCAATATATTATATAAAAAACTAAATGTTGGCTGCTATGCCCTTTAAATAATTTAATAGTAAATCTTCATCCATTGCAACTTCGTCTGTCCAGGACTGCACTACCAATAACAGTCTTTCTTGTTTGTTTTTGTATTTTCGTTTCTTGACTGGTCTTTCTCCTGCTATAGCTTTTGCTATTTTCAATTCGGTCAAATTCTGTTCTCGTTTTATACAATCTATAAATTGCCAAATTGAAGGATTCCTTGCATTAAATTGACTCGAGAGACCTCGGTGCCAGCCTTCCACAGCGTTATTTGTTTTAGGCAATTGTAACATTACTCTTTCGTAGAAATTCCACAATTGATGTTCAAATAACGGTTTTTTTGACGAAATTCTATCTTTTCGGCCAATCCATGTACTTTCAAAGTATTCAAATATTGGTTGAGCATCTTCCGGTAAAATTTTCTTTTCACAAATGACATCAAATGCTTTTGATACCATGGGAATTGGTAGAAACGCAAGTGCACATAAAATTTTAACTTGCATTTGAAATTCAACGTCCGTGTCGTATTTTGCTTTCAAACCGAACTGCTGTATTTTACGGTAAATACACTGACGAAAGTGGAAAAAACAACCATGTGCTTCAATTCCTGGAATTTGTTTTCTAACCGCATTTATAAGTGCAATTTCAAAGTCAGTTATGACATGTTGAACGCTTGTGGTTATAAGAGATTCTTTAATAATATTGAATAACTGGTAATATGTATTTTCCCGTTTATTGGGAAGAAGAGCAAAGAGCAAAGGTACTGTTAAATTGCCTACGTCACCATGGATGGTAAACATCTGGTAGAATAAAGATGGCGCTGTTTTAAACGTGCCGTCCATGTACCATGTAGCAGTCCTCGATAAATAACTTAAGTTTTGAGAGGTGGCAAATACTAAAATCCTATCATCAACGTGTCCCGAATCATACAAAAGAAAGCCTTTATTTGGTCCAATTTTCGCATAATTAACGGGAATACATAAATCCTTTCTATTTATTGGAATCGGATGTTTATTATTTTCTCTATTTCGAACGTTTCTGATTGTTCTTTTCATAGAACTTACCGATGGTAGTTCTGATGCGACAGACTCACTTAAATTGCTTGATAAATTTGACACTATAACATGAGTAGAATCCATGGAGTTCTTTGCTTGTTCTTTCATAACATTCAACTTATTAGTCACTTCCAATCTGGCTGCTGATCCACTGTGATTATGTTGGCCTTTTTCTTCTATAATATTACCATTAGTTTTAGCTCTTCCCTTACAGTGATTATTTTTCCATTTTTCGCATTTCCAGTATTTAATGATTCCATTTTCCTTTTCTTTTGTGTATAAAAATCCTTTGCAGTAAAGTTTCATTTGACCTTTTTGACCACAAATATATTCAAAATCCATAATTTCATGTGACATTTTAAATCGAATGTCGAAGTTGACAATAAACAACAATGGCACACGTTGCATGCTATTTTTTTTCGCTATTTTTTCCATTCGATATTTTTTTATTCAATATTTTTTCAAGTCGATATTTTATCTATTCGATATTTTTTTTCGATATTTTTTCTATTCGATATTTTTTAAATTCGATATTAATTTTTTCGATCATATTTCCGACGATAATATTTTGTTCGATATTTTTTCATTCGATATTTTCTCCGGGACCCAAGTTTCAGAATTTTGACCAAAAAATTTAAGTTCTATCCCAGCTGCATCAACCGACATATCAAAAGAAATATAACAAAGGCGGCTGCGAAGACAATCATGCCGATTTATTTGCTTTAAAGTTTTTTGTGATTTTTTTCTTATCAAAGAGCACCGAATTTACATTTTTAAACTGTTTCTTCTATACGTCAAATTTTTTTAAGATCATTGTTGTATAGTGCCAACGCTAACAACTTACCCCTTTCTAAACCTTTACTCGTCCATTCCCCTTCTACAACATTGCACATAGTTCCATCTCCATTACATATGCCACAGCGGTCTTCGACTGCAATGGAATCAAAATTACCGTCACATCCAACTTCCTAAAAGGGTTATACAGGGAGTGTATAAAAAATTCAGTACAAATACAGGGTGTTTCCTAACTACGGTACGGAACTTAAGGTGGAGAGTTCTTATGTCTTCTGAGATACAGGAAGTTTAAATTAAAAAAAGGTGGCTTTTATTAAATACTTTTTAAACCCTTTAATCAATTTAGTTAATGTAGTAAGGCGCTTGTAAAACTCTAAAGTCCGAAACTCATTTGTAATGACGTCTTCCAGGTAAGAAAAAACTAGATGGTTAGATATGTTTGCAATTAATATTAGGTTATAAAATGTAGTAAATGTACTATCGCGTTCAGAAAATAAATAGTCTGTTTTTTAATACGTTCCTAAATTAAGAAATAATGATTTAGCAAGTACAGTGCGTCCAATCTAACTTGTCCACATTATAAATGTCTATAACATTTTTATTTCTTAACTTCAAAAAATTATCCAAAAAGCAACTTATGTATATTATATTAAACAACAGTATGGATTTCGCCACAAAGATCTACAGCAGATCTTCTTTCCTTCGTATCACACTGCTGAAATAGGTCTCTTGAGTTTCTAGGTTAGTCCCAGATCGTTGCTCTTGATATATCCAAAGCTTTTGACCAGGTCTGGCATGCCGCACTTCTTAATAAACTTCCCTCCTATGGTCTTTCAACTAAACTCTGTACTTGGCTCTCCAGTTATCCATCTGATCGACGTATATCAGTTATTGTGGACGGCCATTATTCAAGCTTTCACCAAGTAAATGCTGGAGTCCCTCAGGGCTCAGTTCTGGCACATTGTTTCTTCTTCACATCAACTACCTTCTCTCCTCCACAACTAATTCCATTCATAGTTTCGCCGACGATAGTACCCTTCACTCCAGTTTTCAAGGGCCTAAATCCATCACTAAACCTGACTTGGAAAACAAACGCAGAGAGATGCAGATATCTCTTTCGCAGGATCTTAATTTAATATTGGATTTGGGCGCCAAAAATCTCGTCCATTTTAATGCATCCAAAACACAAAACACAAATTCCTTGTCGCGAAACGAGTCATCAAATACTCATCCTCTATGTATGATCGGCCAAGTTTTACAGAGTAAAGACACCTTCAATCTTGTGGGCGTCACATCTGAAAGTAACCTTAACTGGCATAAACACATTGTATCTATAGCCACGGCAGCAAAAAAAAGCTTGGATTTTTCATTCGAGCCAAAAAGTATTTTTCATCCTCTTATTTATACACTTTATATGTGTCCCAAATCCGACCTCCCTTGGAATGTTGTTCTCATATCTGGGGCATGGCGACCCCCACAACCGTCAGCATTCCTGATTCCATTCAAAGAAGAGCTATTCGTCTCATTAATGATCCTTAACTTACAAAAAGGTTTCCCTCTCTTGCTCATCGTCGTGTTGTGGGAGATTTATCGCTTTTTTATAGGAACTTTCATGGCTTCTGCTCTGAGGAATTGTCCAGTATAATACCTCCACTCACGGTTCCCATCAAAGAAACTCGTGGTGCCGCGTGTATGCATCCCCATACGGTCCAACTGGACAGGCCCCGAACTTCCCACTTTGTTCGTTCTTTTAGCCCTAGATTGTGGAACCTGCTGCCCGCGGAGGTCTTTCCTTCCCCCCAAATCTTCAAGTATTTAAGTCCCGTGTCAACAAACTCCCTCTTACCTCGCTTAAGACACCACGGTACGTTAGTATTTGGGCTTTTAGCCTTCGTGGTTTGTCCAAAGATTAAAAAAAAAAACTTGTGATGGTCAAATTGGGACGCAAGAACTCAAGAGACATTTCTGGTAATAGGTGTGATACGAGGGGAAAGAAGATCTGCTGTAGATCTTGTGTGGCGAAATCAATACCGCCTGTCATGCAAAATTTTTGTGTTTTTCAAAATACTGAGTGATTTGTGGATTATTCAATTCTTTCCATTACTATGCACAAAGAACTGAGAGAATTGAAATTGGTCTATAACGTGCAGATGGGAGGAGATTTGGTCGACTCGCCTTGGGAGACAGGCTGAGCGACGCAGCTTTCCGACGTCGGAAGGTACTTGTATCGTAAGAAATCTTTGAAAAGCCGAGTTACGGATTGGGCGTGCAAGTTCTAGAGGACATTTTTTTTTAATACGACTTGACCAGGAATGGTTCTGTGCCCTAGCCCAGACCATTTCTTGGTGTTAAGAGAAGAAAGGAGCGCTTAGTGTTTACCTTAAAAATATTATTAATATTAATATATGTATCGGATTTTCG
>JACEGR010009957.1:0-22217 GCA_014170235.1 Listronotus bonariensis
AAAATGAACCACTTTTTATCTAATATTGAAAAATGTGTTGAAGTTAGTGGAGGTCATTTGGAAGACGTGATTTTTAAAAGTTAGAATTAAATTAGCCAAATTTTTATAAGTTATCATAAATCCCACAGAGTTTGCTGTAATGTAGTATAATAAAAAGTTTGTTTGGTAAACTAAAAAAAATAATTCAAATATTAAAATGGGTAGCCTATTATGGGGAACCTTGTACTAAAATTTTTCGGCTAAATAGAACATTATAGTTACTACATAAGCCACTCCTTCATCTTTATAGTGTTTTTGCTTATATTATTATACTTTTAATCCCATAACTGGGTAAACAATCATAAAAAATAATAAATTTTTTTATGAGGTTCCGGCTTATTACATTATACAAGGACTATTTTTGTGTGTGGGAATGAATTCCATTTTAAAGTATTGTTTTTCGAAATTTGCATTTTTTCTACTTTATAAGGAGCAATTAAAGATTTATGTAATATTAATTTTAACTAATTAATGTAAATAAATCTGGGTTTTTCTTATACATAAAAAAGTTTTTAATATGTTTCAGCATACCCAGTGGCGACGCCAAATTTTTGGTCTTGGGGTGGCCAAGGAGAGGAGGAGCGAGAATAAAATTGTAAGAAATAAAAACTGTGTAAAATTTTGAGAAGCAAAAAAAGTCCTTACGTCTACAAAACACCCACTAATTTTTTTTTAAAGTTTATGTGAAAAATCGTAACCAACAAACAAAAGTTCTTGAATTTTTTTTATGTTTTACCCATCTATTATTGATCTGTAATACCTTAGAAACTGAATATGTTATGGTAGCAATAATACCTGCTATCACACCTAGGGCATTATAAGCGGGCATTATGATAATGCCCACTTATAATGCCCTAATGCGCTAATATGGAAATTTTATTGCTTATCCAATTTTATTTCTCTCACAATAAAGATCAAGTTTATACAAAAAATAATTTTTCTTTAAATAATACTAAAAATTAAACTTTATTTCCAAAATAAAAATTACAATTTGGAAATGTCCCGGAAAATGTAGCTGATTCCACTATAGAATGGTCGGTGTTTTTTGTGATGGTAGCAGCAGTGGTAGCACTAACGCTATTTTGTATAGAAGAACAGTCCATTAAAGAATTTTCAATAGTCGATACGGAATTAACCTCGGAATTAACTGAATTGGCAATCATTTTGGCTACTTTGTTTTTGGATGAAATACTTTCTTCTATATATCCTTCAGCTACTGAAGAGCTTTTCCATTTCCCATGTTGTTTTAGCGTTTCAAACGAAGCACCTGCCTCAACAAGTAAAGTTGACGATGTGCGACGCAAACAGTGGCCGGTGTAAGCTTCTGCATTATCCAATTTTAAAAATTTTGTGATCAATGTTGGGACGCTTCCTATAGTATTTTTTCAATGGGTTGTACTGTACATCGACCCTTTCTATAGGTAAGAAAGAATCTTCGCTCCTTTATTCCAGCTGGTCTTAATGTTGTGTACTTTTTTATTAAATTTAAAGCGCCTAAATCTTCTTCAATGATAGTAAAACTTTTTGAAGTTGAAGTTTTAGTTTCTGGTACCTTTATAACCAAGACTGTTCCTCTATCTTCAATGTCATCAATAGTCATTTTGACCAACTCATCTCGTCTTAAACCTCCAAAAACACCCATTACCAATATGACTTTGTGTACCAAGTAGATATCATCAGGAGCCTTCTTAATAAATTTTAATATTTGTTCTCCTTCCAAAACTTTAGACTTCTTCGGGACGTATCCTTTCGACTTAACTTTTAAAAAGATATGAGACGATGGTATTGCGAAATGTCTATATTTTCATAGACCATCAACGTAGACCTTAGGGTGGAATACTTGGTCCAGAAAGAGTTCGGACTGTATTTTTCCGACTAAAAATAATAAAGTTTGTTAAACATATGTATTAAAATAAAATCAATAACTTAGCAGTTCCTGAAAATATGCCATTAAAACGGTTTCGGTTATTTGAAGAATTGCGTTCGCATCTTTCCAAATACCAAATATGCCATACTCCCGATCATACTGTTGCCTTGATTTAACTGGCAAAAGATTTTCGGTCGCTTTTATGGCCTTTTCTCTTATATTTTGTGGAATTTCTTCCATTTTGTGCAAATCGTTAAATAAAAAATGCCAACTGACTAACTGATAGAAACATCAAAGTCAAACTTAACACCAGTCATTATCTACTTACGTATACAGGTACAGGTGCAACTTATTTTTTATATTGCGAATAAATAATGTAATTAGTCATTGAAAAACTCTTTTTGGGTTAAACATAAAGCATTGTATGCACCACGGGCTTTACTGGACTATAATGCCCATCAGGTCGAAATCTTCGACCTTTAGGGCATTATAGTCCTAGTAACGCCCTTGATACATAAATAGCTATAACCTTTATTTATGTTTTTGTCAATGACCGCGCTGTTAACATTCCACCCGCCAAGGGGGTCAGAAATATTTTTGAGGGAAGCCCGAGCCACCGCTGCTTCCAAGAAAAAAAAACAACTGTTTCTATCCCCTAAGTTTTTATATGTTTACCTTCCTTAAAAACAAGATTTTTCACTTGCTTATGGTGAAATGTGCAACTAAATATTTCTTTTTTCTAAGACAAGTTTCGCAACGACCTAGCTTATTTATATATAAAAATATATGAAAAACCTCTTATCTATCAAAGTAAAGACATTAATTAAAGAACATTAGGAATTTATTTTGCATGTCCTACATATTGATTTCACAATACCCCATTCAGTACAGAGTAATCAAGCAAAATGGCTTTGAATAAAAAGCCATCCACCTATATTGGTCAACAACCTCTTTGGTTACTTGTAATATTCAGTAGGCAAATATCTTATCTACATAACATAACTACATTACCTACTTGACATTCGATTTAGATAGTAAAAGTTATTTCGTTATATTAAATTTTCTTACATACATTTAGGTTCTTTAACAAGTATCAATTTTAGGTGTTCAACCAATTATAACCGCGGTAATAATTGGTGACAACTTTGACGTATAATACATTGCCCAGCAAACACTATTTGCCGGCAATGTACATTTTCATATTGGCATCGATGGTAAAGTATTGGCAATTGGTGGCAATATTATGCCAACATCTTATACGCATTAAAAAGTCAACCCTAAATAAACACTTAATTGCCAATAAATTTTACATGCAGGCGAATTGCCGGCAAGCATACAAAAATGGCGGCATACCAATCCTGATTAAATAAAGCACGCGTTTTTGTTGCAGGCAAATAAATATTGGATTTTTGAAGGCAAACCTTCAACGCATATTCATACTTTTTAAACCATATTATTAACATTGGTATTTAACTAACATTAAAGCAATTTTTTGATCTGTTTTATTTATAATGGCAGCTAAACAACATTATTTTATGTTTTTTACATAATTTAAAGGAAATGGCCTTTTTATAACATTTTATTGTTAAAAATCATGCAAATAAAAATTAGGTCAAACAAAATGTTTATTATATATTTTGGAGCGAATAAAAATAAAATGATGGTAAAATTAGCTACGTTAATTTCGACCGAAGGTGACCGCTTTGTGCATTTGTTTTCTACGTGGTTTTCTAGCTTTTAGTTTCTTTTTTAAAGAAAAGAGTTTTTTAATAGACATAATTAAATGTATTCATTACCTAATAAATGTGTGTTGTGTAATTAATTGGTGATGGCTAGTCCAGAAGGCAAGATATTCAAGTAGACTGTTAGGAGCTGTAAACATTTTGTTTAAAACTTTATTAAAAGTTTTAAAGACGTGTTAATAAAAAATATTATATATATTTAATAGTTTTTTGACATACCGATAGATGGCGTAATGGACAATAAACTACTACGTTTCTGCAATATCTTCGCTTTTTATCGTCTAAACCGTACCCATTAGACAAAAATAATTCGAGAGCGGTCTGCGGTAGGTGATCTCACTGAGCTTTGAAAGAAGTATCTTCGGCTAGTGTAAAAATCTGCATCTCCAAGTTGGACAGTGTTCCGAGAGATGGTACTTTGCATTGCAAGGAAATTGCATGCAGTAAGGAGTTTTTCCTATTTTAAATTTCAAATAAAATATCTCATCATTTTAGCTTTTAAAAAAATATATATGCGACAATTTTCGTCCATAAGACGTCAGCTTGCTGCTTGGGAGTATCTGGATTTGCCACTTTCGTGTCTTTTTGTTATCTTTTTGCCAATAACTTATTAATGATGGATGCCATCATCTTAAACGCATTTTTTGCCAATAACTTATTAATGACGGATGTCATCACTTTATCTGCAACACGTGGCCTAATAACGGCCAATTGCCCACTTTCGCGTCTTTTTATTACCTTTTTGCTAATGCCTTGCCATTAAAGAGTGTTGGCAATGCCAGTAAATTAAATGTACAACGCCGGCAAAAAATGTTATATGGTTGATTAAACGTCAACATAACCAATTGGTAAATACCGTTTTAGAATTGGTTCTTCGCTTAAAATTGATGTATATCTTAGGTTTTATTTGATACACTCCTGGACAAAAAAAACAGACAAACATAATATTGTTCAAATTTAATCTTAAAATAACTTTTTGTTTTTTTGACAGATTTTGATTATTGTCATGTCCAGTTGTTGCCCCGTCTATCAAGAATATAATTTAATATGGGGATTTCAAACAGTTTTATACGATTAGGAGTTAAACAGGGGAGAGCCAGATGTTGCATTTTGTCCAAATTTTCAAACACTCTGTGGAATAATTTACCGCCACAATTTTTTACCAGTATATTGGATTTTAAAGCCCCATCTTTTCTTAACATTTTCTTTTTATTTATACCAGTATTTCTATTTTAAAAGAAAATACAAATTTATAAAGAAAACAATGTAATTTAATTATGAAGTCGTAATATACGCTATATTGTAAACATATTGGGGAAACCGAAACTAATAAAGATAACTATGACAAAAGAAATAATTTTTTAAAGGTCTTTAAATTATCTTTTTACTATGTTTTATTTCGAAAGAGTGCACTTCCTCGGTCCCATAAGAAAACCCAGTCAGGATCGCAAGAGATAAAAGTACTATAATTGGTTTAATTAATATAAGTTGAGGAAAACACTTGAACAAATAATGTATTTCATTGGTTATTATATAAAAATATCCCTCAAAAAAGCATTAAAAATGCTACTAGTTTGCTAATATAAATTGTTTCGTATTTTGAGTAATAAGCAAGGAAGTTATGAATGGCAAACACTTAATTTGGATTACCCCGTATTTTCCATTATCTTATTGGCTAAAAACTAGGTCCTTCACCGTTTGATGGCCAATCAAAACAATGATTATTTATACGTAATCTAATTTTTTCACCGCAATTGCGTTCCTAAATCGCAAACAAAGCCAACCAGAAATGGAAAACTAAAATACGTGCTCATGCACTTGCTCACGTAGAGTAACCATATTGAAAAGTATTTCCTGTCAGTGCTAGAAATATAAAGAGTTTGATAATAAAAGTGGGTACATATTGACCAATTGAACAATTGGCGCATTCTGCATTATACAGGGGATTGGTTTTAAATGCGAATGATACAGTCGGTTAAATGGGGGATAGGTCTTCAAACGCAATAAATTATGTATTTTTTTTATGTTAAACGGTTTTATTATAGGTACTAGAAGCTAAAAAAATTCGGTAAGTCCCGGCTACTAGATCGTGCCAACCTTATTATCAATCTGGGGTATTGATCAGACAAATAATAAAACCGTTGGGCGTAGCGTATCGAGGGTAAATAGTGTGATAGAAATGACAAGTGCCCAACGATTTTATTATCAGCTGATCAGTACCTCAGATTGATAAAAAAATTGGTGCGATCTAGTAGCTAGGACAAATTATTTTTTAGCTTTTAGTACAATGAAACCATTTAAGATATTTTTTTACATAATTTATTTTCAAGTTTTAGGTTTTGTTGTTAGATATTACTTCCTATTCTATTAGGTTCATTTAATACCTTACTATAACTGACCAAAACTAACTAACGATTTTATATTGAAGTAGTCCTAAAAATCTGTAATCCGCCATTTTGTGGCGGCGGCCATCTTGGATTTTAATTTTTTCATATGTGAGTTATATTCTACCAATCACGTAATGTATAGTAAAGTTTATTCTACCAATTACGTAGTGAAGTAATATATAATCCGCCATTTTGTATCGGCAGCCATCTTGGATTTACAAACATTTTGTTGTAGGGTTTTACGTACTTATTAGATATTTTTATCCTCATATGTGAGAAAAAAATAGGATTAAGTGAAAGCGGTACAATACCGTCTCGAACAAGGCCAGAGTCCTATCATAGGACAGGAAAGGGCTATACAATGGAGATTTAAGGAGGACCAAGAAGTCAAGTCACTGTGTGAGATGCCTTCGGACAAAATGGTACCAAGCTACTGGCTAAACAAAAGTATTCAAACAATTATACCGAATAGAAAGGACTAGGAAGCAGGCCCTCCCGTTAAAGCCGACCTAATCTGGTATACAGATGGCTCCAAAACGGGCCAAGGAGTCGGAGCAGGTATATGGAGACAAACCGAGGACGAAAATAAACATCGGTCTCGGACAACACCCTACGGTGTTCCAGGCGGAAATTGTAGCCATAGAACAATGTGCTAAGGAAATCACCAGAAGGAGTTACATGGGTAAAATCATAGTAATTTATTCGGACAGCCAATCAGCCATCAGGGCGATCAGTTCATGCAAGATCAGCTCCAAGCTGGTGCAGTACTGCGTTGCCGCCCTGGAAGAGGTGGGTGCGTCCAACAAACTAACTATTGCCTGGGTACCAGGACATGAGGGCCACCAGGGCAATGAGGAAGCCGATAAACTGGCAAAGGAGGGTGCAGGCAGGGCAATGGTAGGCCCCGAGCCCTATTGTGGTATTCCGTCATGCCAAGTAAGGTCATCTATTAGATCATAGATTATGAGGGAAGCCCAAGACTGGTGGAGAAGGCATTCTCGCCGGAATTTACGAAAGACCTTCTGAATTACAACCGGAAGACAGTAAGAATTATAGTGGATCAACTAACAGGTCACTGCAGACTGAATAAACACCTGAAAACAATAGGCCTGGCAGAAGAAAACTTATGCAGGTTCTGCCAGGAAGAAGAAGAAACCGCAGAACACATATGGTGCTATTGCGAAGCCCTTTTTCGTCTGCGGTTTGCAAGGCTGGGTGAGGAAAAACCCAAAGCAGCAACATTTACCAAGGAGCCTGTTTCAAGATTGTGGAGTCTTATTAAAGAGACCGGCTTGGATAGCGTGCTCTAACATATGGATGGAGGATACACAATAAACCTGAGCTGGTTGAAGTGTTAGAGGATTACAATCCACCTCCGAGCTAATCTAATCTAATCTAGATATTTTTATCCTCATATGTGAGAAAAAAATAGGTCCTTAACTAAAGAGTCATATTTAGAAAACAAGGTTGTCGAAAACATATACAAAGTAACGTATTTATGCAAATTTAAAGCACCTTATTACGGCCGTGGGTAATGGCCGTGCGTAATGATACTTATTACCTGTTTAATTACATTAATAATGTATACATTTTTAAACAGTCGTAAAAATAGTTCTTTTCTAAATGATTTTTCCATTTATAAAACAATGCGGTGTTTTATAAATCCAAACAGTTCTTCTGCATGTATTTGTATAAATTATCAACAATCATATTGAATAACTTCGTGATCCTTTCAGTGTGAATAACCCAACCGATTTGGCGTTGGGCAGTCCGTATACAGAGTGTCCTCCATTTCAGAAACACTTAGGCATTATTGTTTATTGATTTAGCGCGTAGATTTAACGGTCACTGACAAGATAGTGTAATATTTATTGCATATGAATTAAATATTAAAATATTCGTAGGAATGTGGTTTACCGAATGCCGTGTGGCAACCTCATTTTCACTGCATATTTGATCGAAACATAAATTTCATTAAGTTTTAGATTAAATTGAGACAGTTAAGTTTGGTAAGCATTGTAAAAGACACTTTTTTCGACCGTTAATTTTTTTTTAATCGTTAACATAATTGGTAAAGTCCGCGCGTTTAGTAAAGAGGCCACCGACGTCATCATTATCTACGCGGAATCTTCTGTAACTCTCTTTTAATCGCAGTTTCGAGGGCTTCGTATCATTACCTAGGAAGTAGGCATTTTAAAGATTTGATTTAAAAAAATAAATAACATTTAATAAGGGATGAGGGAATAAGGGGACATTTTGCGCAGAAAATGATGACGTCAGTGGTCTCTTTACTAAACGCGCGGACCCTACACTACATAATAGTGCAGCGTTTTCTTTAGAGAGAAAAATAACTTCATCTTTAAAGGTTGGTGGTGGAAAAGAACTGGTACAAAAATCCTAACTTATGTTATTGGGAAAAGACCAGAAAGATTTACTCCTATTTAAGCAAGATAAAACTTTGCTTTTTATGCGATTATCGAAGGAGTCTTGGGTTTTAAATAGTTTGATCACACTGATTCCATGCTTCAATGCTAAAAATTTTTACAAAGTGCCGATGTAATGATCCCTTTGTACTATTGTTTTTTCAACAATACCTTCAATATTTACTCATTGTGTTATTAAGGGGAAGATACCTGTTGAATTTTTTTCATAATATGTAAGTAGGTATGATCTTTTAAGAACACGTTCCTAAAATTTTAGAACTTAATTTTCAGTATTTCTTATATTACAGAGTGGGTAAGTCACTATAATCATTGAATTTCTATGTATCTACTCAAACTTTAAATGCGTTTTTGTTAAAACTACATTTCTTAAATTGGCGGGACACGATAACTCTAAAAGTTATTGACGGATCTTTCTGAAATTTTGCACATAACTTTTTAACAACAGTACTTTCTATGTAAACTTACAAAATTCTGTTTTTTTTCGAAAAAATATTCCTTTTAAGCAAAGACGATGGAAAAATTAAGGCAAAAATCTATTTTTTTTCAAGCATTGTATTCCGCGGATTATTTTTTTTAGGTTTACCGACAAATTATGACAATTATAAATACAAAAAATTTTAGTTTTTGCTTTTCAAATCACTAAAACCGATGCTAGAGTGCCCGCCGATTAAGAAGTGTCGCTTCGACCTTCCTGGAATAATTTACCGTAAAGCCGCCATTTTAAATACTTTAAATTTAAAAAAATCCTATATTATTTTATTATTTAAATAAACTAAATACCAATCTTTAAAAATATGTAATAAATTTTTCATTAAAAAAATCATGAAAATAAATGAAAATTTAAGCATTTACAGGTATCTCCCCCTTTAATACATTGACTATATATTTTTTGGCAATACAGATCATCCAAGAAAAACAACTTAAAAAATGGACCTTCCCAAGAATAAATTAAATAATTTTTATACAGGGTGTCCCCAAATTACGCGTCAGGATTTTTGAGGGGGATTCAACACGAAAAATTAATACAACAAACTTGTACACATTTTTTCAAAAACTCAAAGTTAACAGAGATACAGAATGTAAAAGAAAAAAATTGTGATTTTTTTATGATAACTTTTTTCTAGTGTACTCATTTTTGCCAAATTTAACAAATTACCCAAAAAAACGTTTGTTTTCAAGGCTTGCTTTGATAATTTTGAAAATCCGAATTTTTAATTAAAATGTAAGTCAATGTTCAAAGTCGTTTTTCTCGGAAACGGGTTATTTTAAGTTAATGCAACAAGGAGACCTTTTTAAAAAATATTTTGACTTTTTATTAATTTTATATCCAAATTTATTAAAAAATTGAAACAAAAAAATTCCAAGTTATTTTTCTAAAGTGAAGGACAGTTTAGGCCTTTTGGGATTGACTACTGGCTTTAAATTAATAGGGTGAATACCAAGGTTAGTTTATATTTATAAGGTTGCGACATATCCTCAACTTTTAGGCGGTTCTAGGTCGGGGACGCAAAGAAGGGCACTCCACGGAGAAAAGTTGGCAAGACTGGGTTAAATCAAAGCTGATGATCAACCCAGTGGCGTCTAGAATTTGCGCATTTCATTTTGCATTGTTTTGGAAGTGATATTTGTTGAAAGATGTAATTCCAAATATTTTTTATTTAAAGTAAAAGAATTTACAACTTATTAATAATTAAATACTGTTGTGTAAACGGTTGTTCTAATAATACAATAAACTGTATATCTCCGGCACTGAACAACATGGCCGAACAATGGGAGATGTGACTTCATAACACGTCAAAGCAATATGGCCGAATGTCGTGACCTTATATAGACCGACTTTGGGTGAATACAAAAAATCATTAGTAAAATTTATGCAATATTTGGCAAAATCAGTACCTCCTAGACTAGAAAAAAGGTATTAAAAAAACAAAAAAATTTTTTTAACATCCTGTATCTGCGTTAATTTTGAGTCTTTGAAAAAATTGTATAGAAGTTTGTTGCTTTAATTTTTCGTTCCGAATCGCCCACGGAAATCCTGACGCTTAATTTCCAAACACCCTGTATACATACTATTTTATATGCAGCAAACAATAATTCTAAACATAATCGCACATTTCTTACATAAACATTGTCAGACTTCGTTGCAAAATATTCCATAATAAAATGTAAGGAAATACGAGGGACATAAGTTTTACGTTTACTTTTAGTAGGTACGATATTGCTTGCATTTATAGGAATTATGCAAGAGACATTATTTAACAGAGACGGCTTTAAATACATTTGTATGTACAGGGTTTTTATTTATATTTTGCCACCTACTTTTAACTATAACCAAGAAGTTAATTTAACATTTTAAGAAAATTAAAACTTTTATACATTATGAAGAACTCTTCTGCTCTACAGCATATAATAAAAGTTAATATTGCTTTAAAAGAAATAAGATATTGAAAAATTTAATATTAAGTTAATTACAATACAAAAATTTTAATCTATAAACAAAGGTTCATTAGCACTCGGTTGAAATTATTTTAATCCAATAAAATAAAATCTTAACAAGACGCCAGACGAGAACTGGGCAAATGGTTGCGTCTCAAAAATGTGGTAAATAGTTTACCACATTTTTGGTAAACTATTTACCACATTTTTGGTAAACTATTTACCACATTTTTTAGATGAAACCATTGGCCCAGTTCTCGTCTGGCGTCTTGTTAAGATTTTATTTTATTGGATTAAAATAATTTCAACCGAGTGCTAATGAACCTTTGTTTTTAGATTAAAATTTTTGTATTGTAAGTAACTTAATATTAATTTTTTAATATTTTATTTCTTTGTAAGTAATATTAACTTTTATCATATTGTGTAAGAGCAGAATAGTTCTTCATAATGTATAAAAGTTTTAATTTTCTTAAAATGTTAAATTAACTTTTAATTTTATTCTGGAAAAAAGCCAAATAATATTTTGTCTAAATTTAATCTCCTAGAAAACAAATAAAGCAAAAAATATAACCAAGAAGGATAGGAAAAAACGTCCTGTATAAAAGATTCATACTTTTTCATCTATTATTTTTTAAACATAAAAAAGAAACGAACATTAAAAACTTAAGAAAAATGATGAGGTAAACTTTTTTAAATGGGACACCCAATATATTATGTTACCATAGAAAAGATATTTAAAAAAGCTTTACCGAAATACCACATTTAGTATATCTATCTTTAATAGTTTCAAAAATATGGTCATTTAAATCTGGGTATAATTTCCATTACATCTACAGTCTCTCTTTAGTGTCGTAGGTAGGTAAAGATGAGTCCATATTTAATTCATTCTGAAAGCGATGCCGCCAAGTAAACAAAAAATGATAAAGTAAACAAACCTTTTCGAATGCACATAGTCTCGGACGGAGCCTGATTACATATTTTTAGATAAATAATAAAAATACATTGCTAAAACACGTATCACCTACTTACAAAACATTCTCTTATTTTGTCTCTGTCCTACTATAAAACCGGTGGCACGTGGCGTGGTACTAGAAACTCGTCGGGTTAAATATTTTTTGCTGCAATAAATCATTGTTCACAAAAGGGTTTCTTTACTTTATCATTTTTTGTGTACTTGGAGGCATCGCTTTCAGAATGAATTAAATGTAGACCCATCTTTATATTAGAAATTATATCTACTATTTTTCAAATTAAGGTTGTCATATTTCGAAAACTATTAAAGATAGATATATCAAATGTGGTATTTTTGTAAAGCTTCTTAAAAGATCTTTTAATGCTGACATAATATACAGGCTGTTCCATTAAAAAAAGTTTACTTATCTTCATTTTTATTGAGTTTTTGATATTTATTTCTTTTTCAACGTGACAACGTCTTATAATTTGATGAACCCGGCTGCACGCACTAAAAACCATGACTTATGTGCCGTTACCTCGCGCGTTTCATTTAAGGCTTGAAGTGCAAGCGAGAGCGCGGAACGAGCGCAAAGAGGCACAATCTCCGCGTCATTCGACATCTGTTTCTCTCCTACTTAAGTGAGCGTGAAGTGAAAAGTGAATGTGGCGTCAATTGTTTATAGCAACGATAATTGCGGCGATAAAGATAATGATTCTTTCAACGTTCTCACGTTCAACTATCGTCAGTAAACCGACTTTGCAGTCAACCGATTTTTTTTATGCTTAAAAGATAAAAGATAATAGATAAAAAAGTATAAAATTTTTATACTGAACGTTTTTTTCTATTTTTCTTGGGTATAGTTAAAAGTGGGTGGCAAAATATAAATAAAAACACAATATTCCTACTTTTGACTACAATCTCCAATATTTCCAAAATACTTTTTGTCTCACTTGCTTCTTTATTTAAAAATAAAAAATCAGGACTGAAACAGTGGGGTAGCTAGGGCAGCAAGGGCCTTGGAGCAAAAAGTAAAGAAAGGCCCTAACCCCTTATAAAAGTGAGAACCAAAAAAAAAGGTCTTTACATGCATTTACCCCTTTTTTCTACTATTAAGCCCTCTTAACTCCAAGGGGGGCCCCTTGAGCTTGGGTCTCCCGAGGAATGCCCTGCCTAACCCTATAGTAGCTACGCCACTGGACTGGAAACAAGGGCGATCCTACAATTATATTATTTTTTTTTAAATCTAAAGTGGTACATAAAAACACATCAAATATATGTCAAGATTTTTTTTATTTTGGAATTTTCGAAAAAAGTTGATTTTTGGGTCAGACCATCCACCCTCCTTGCCCAGAGAAAACCTAAGTTTTAAAAGCGAATTGTTTATTTGCACTTTTTTGCGAACTGGATCCAATTTTATTGTGAAATTATAAAAATCCGCCTTTTTTTTATTAGAGACATCTGAAATTTCCGCATAAAAAATTGTAAAGTGAAAAAAATCAACTGGCTATAGTTTTTTGAAAAAGATAGATAATATTGCAAAATTAGGGTTTGATAAAATTTGTTCAAATGTACGTAAATAAAAATACAAATATATTTTGCAACTTAAATTTTCCCTGGCGATGCGTGGGCCTCGCAGTCAAAGGACCTCGCACTTTAAAGGATTTTTTGGCCAACTCAAAAATTATTGCAAAAAAACCGCGCTTTTTTCTATGCTTACACAATTCTATTAAAAATAAGTGAAAACCAAAAAAAAAGGTTCTCGCCTCTAAAATCGCGCTTTCTTCCCATTACTTGGCGCCTGGGTCCAGGTTTACTTTCTTGTAACCCCGTCTTTGCGCCCCTTCCAACCTGGCGCTGAAGCGGTCGCTTCACAGCTTCACACTTGATCCAGCACTGGTTATTATGCATTGTTAAGCATAAAAAACGATTTTTTTAATGTGTTGAAAAACAAAATCGCCACTAAAGAAAGTTGATAATGAAATCTCAAAACTGAATCGTCAAAATCAAAATGCCAATACAGGGATGCAATATCCTCCCAGGTCCGGTGATGGCTTAGCGTGTAGGGCGTTAAGTCGTTGAGCGCACAACGGACGTGAGGTGGGTTCGAATCCTGCTGAGGCCAAATACTTCTCTCTCTCTCTCTATTTTTTTCTTGGTTTTGGTCCCTTCAGGTCCAATCCACCACTCACCCGATTCCGGACTATGCTTTCCAGGGCTTCGTAGGCGGAAAATCTGGATAATCGAGCTCGTAGCTCCCAGAAATTCCAAAAAGAAAACAAAATAATTCTACAATCGATGCAATGCATAAATTGTCGGCTGTCAAACCAAGACCTGCTACTGGTGTTACGTATAACCTTCACTTTCACTACTGACAGTTCCCATGGCACGCCCATCTATTTCCCGCCATTTGAGAAATACCTCGTGTTCACCACCAAACAGGATACCATCAGCTTATAGGAATCTTCGCTCACAGCGCTTAGATCCAGAAGAAAGATGCCGTCAATTTAGCGTGAATCTTTCCTTGATCCCCGAAGGTGAAAAACGTTCGTACGGCACCTCTAACCGCCACTCCGGGAAGAACTTTGTAGTCCTCTACGCACGTCCGCACTGTCCGGAGGTCAAACAAAAAGTCGAAGGCCAAATAATTGTTTATAAGTTGGTCGAAAAGTTAGTGGTTAGCTCAACACCAGACGGACAAAGTGCAAAATGTATCGACGCTGAAGGCCACCAAAGGACCAGGGCGCCGGAACACACTTTGCCGTGTCCTGCGCAACCGTAGACATGCGGACCCCACTCAGTTGGTAGGTTCAGTAGTGCCCCTGAGTGGGGACGAGGTCTTAAGTTGTCGCTCATAGGACCGTGGTTCGAAACCCACGTTAAGCTATAGGTCCCGTCTGGCTGACATCACCCAGACGTAAAGACAGGGCGCACAATAAGCCGAGCGGCTTCAGTGCATATGGGTTATCCCGACCCTATTCTAATCAAATCTAATCTAATCCTCTCAAAGTTTCCATAATAATGTTTTTAAAGATTTTAAACATATTTTCAATAATGTTTAAATGTTTAAAATGTCATTTCGGCCCTGTCTTTTTAATATCATTGCACATTCTTAAAGCCTACAAATCTCACATTCGTAGGCGACTCCATTCACAGCTATCTTACATCGCCATTTCCTTTTTAATCATTAAATTATTTCTTAGACATCGAGTCTTTTCTTTTAAATGTACCGACTGACCATACTTCGGATTCCAAAATTTCTTATATAAAACTTATAAAATTAATCTCTATTTAAACATACATACAAGAGGTTAAACATTTTTTTTTTTTTGGAGCAAGGTCAACAGTTAAAGAACTAAAGTACGATGCATAACTAAAGTAAAGTCAGAGGCAGTCTATTAACAAGGATATTAAAGATTTTAAGAAAGAAAACATCCCACCAAACACGCAGTAGGAATTCACAAACCGTTTATGCATTTGCATGCTTTTAAATTCCTCCCAGACTGCAGCACCACACTCACGTACGGTTTAAAGAGGTAAATAAAGGTGATACTGTTCGTATTTGCTACTGCGTTTCAACTCCATGAAAGTGCTGACACGCAGTAGGAATTCATAAATCGCATAACCGCCCCCTCTGAAACGCCACTGTAGGTACCTATATTTAATAAAGCATCTTTGACGTCAAAATTTTAAAATTCAATGAAACATCTTGATAAAATGTCGGTTAAACTCACCTTTTAAGGCAATTATCAAGCAATTACATATTAATTATTTTAATGCATCAAACAATTTAAAAACAAGTCGGTCGACTTGGTGTTGTGGTTATATTTGATTTACGGAAAACCCCTCTGTATGTTACTTCATATGTGTTATTTAAAAATAACTTTAATTATGTGTAAGTCATCAATGGAAAAATTAAATGGTACATACCTACTCACCACACCTATTGTAATTTTCCTAGTTTAAACTGCTTAAAAAGACTGAATTCTGAAGGATAATTTTTCAGTCTGAAGAAAAAAACAAATTATCCCTGAAAAATCATTTTATGATAAAAATTCCTGAAAACATATGTCCGAAGTTGCTTCGTTTCTGACAGTAAGTTTAAAAATTCGATTTTTTTTAAATATCTTAAATATACTTAAATCAATTTGGTTTAAATTTAAAAGAATTGTTTAAAGTTACAAGACGCTTATTTAGCCTTAATTAAATTAAAAATATTTTGATAAAGTGGCTGTTTGGTGGGCACCACAGCAAATATTATTTTAAAAAAGTGGGCCACCGACTTTTTTGTCCCTCTTATATTTTTTTTCGAATAAGTAACTATAAATACAAATATTTAGTGTCTGGTGCTTTCATCGTATCTAGCTTTAACCACTTTAACTTATTTTAAAAAGTATCTATAAACAACATATAAAAATAAAAATAAACAATTTTGAATAGCTGTCGTGAATTTTCGTAGAAGGTGGTCTTGCTCATTTTTTTATCTACTAACGTACCGTGGGTGTCTTAAGGAAGTTTGTTAACACGAGACTTAAAAACTTGAAGATTTGGGGGAAGGAAAGACCTCCGCTGGCAGTAGGTTCCACAGTCTAGAAACTCTAAGGACAAAAGAACGAACGAAATGGGAAGTTCGGGGCCTGTCCAATTGAACCGTATAGGGATGCAAACGAGTGGCACCACGAGTTTCTCTGTTGGGAGCTGCAAGAGGAGGGACTATACTGGATAATTCGTCGGAGCAGAAGCCGTAAAAGTATCTATAGAAGCGCGATAGATCTCCCACAGCTCGACGATGGGCAAGAGAAGGAAGTCTTTGAGTAAGTAAAGGATCATTAATAAGACGAACAGCCCTTTATTGAATGGCATCAAGAATGCTGAGGGTTGTAGGGGATGCCATTCCCCAGACATGAGAACAATATTCCAGAGAGGGTCGAATTTGGGACACATACAAAGTGTATAAATTGGAAGGAGAAAATATTTTTGGCTCGGAAAAGATATCCAAGCTTTTTGAAGCCGCGGTGGCTATAGATACAATGTGTTTATGCCAGTTAAGGTTATTCTCAAATGTGGCGCCCACAAGGTTAAATGTGTCCCCGCTATGAAAACCTGGCCACTCATAAGCAAAGGATGAGTGTTTGATGATTTTTTTCCGTGACAAGGAACATGACTGTGTTTTGGATGCATTAAATTGAACGAGATTTTAAGTTAATTTTTAGAAAAAGTAACTACCCAATCGTTTCTATGCCTAGTAATGTAAAAGGTAATATTACCGCAAGATCGGTAACATTGGAAATGCTGTTTGTTTGCGTTCTATACTTTAACCAAATCAACGCGGCGGCCATTTGACTAAAGCTAAAAATTTAATTGCAACGGATTTCATCTATTGAACTGCAAGCCGTCATCCAAAATATTCTTCAGAAGTAGATCTTATTATGGAAGCACTCGCACAGTACAAAATTAGAGGTGGTAATGTTTTTGCTAAGGAACTCGTCATTTCCAGCGAAAAATCTATATATGGGATTGTTTAGTGGACAGGAATTTGCTCCTGTTCTAAAATAAGTAGATTGACTGTAGATATTTTAAATTTACCATCGTCAACAGCCGCAACCAAAAGAACCTTTGGCACTTATGAATTTATTCATCGGCAAAGAAGAAACAGACTTACCGTGGAAAAAGTCAGAAAACTAATACACACTATGTTGCCCATAATTATGATTTACTAAATAAATAAGATTATTTAAGAATAGTAGAAGCTACTGAGGAAGAAATAGAAAAAGAAGATATTGGTTTCGAAGTTAAGGACTTGACTCAACTAACGAAAGATAAAGAAGAATCAGATAGCGAGGTTGGGAATGATCAGAATGATTTACCATTATTTACTTCATTAAGTAGTCTTTTCTGACTCTGAACGTTTTTTTTTCGTAATGTCTCACAGTTTTAAAATTCAAAAACACTCTGTGTTATCTTCTTAAAAAGCTGTTTTTTTATTACCAATGTTACCGTAATACGTAATTTTACATCCCTATCTATGCCAATAAATGAGCAAATATACTATGTCGACCTGGCAACATAGTTATCTCATTTGCATTAGTCTCTAGGTTAAATAACTTCATAACGCAGCACATCACGTGATATAATTAAATGTCAATTAAACTCCTAATATCGCAGGTATTTATTCGCAAAACACTGCAATTACCCATTCGATCTGTAATTAGTAAGGCAGTTTATTAAAACTATTAATGAGCACAGAAATTGTGGAACAAATTGCATAGATATCTAACAGAGCGCAATAGTAGAAAAACAGTTTTCATTACCGTACTTTTTTGCGATTTGTTATTTTATTAGAAAATATTAAATATTATTTGTATTAAAATATAGTTTATACTTTTATATTAAATGTATGCACTAGGTCAGTGGCGGCGCTAGATAGGCGATAGTACTAAAATTTGGAGAATGGGTGGCAAAATGTGCAAGGGTCCCATATAACATTTTTGCCGGCAAGACATTGGCAAAAGGTATCAAAAGACATTAAAATGGGCAAGTGGCCGTTATTGGGCCACGTGTTGCATAAAATGTGATGGCATCTATCATTAATAAGTTATGATGAAAAAAATGCGTTTAGGATGATGGCATCCATCATTAATAAGTTATGCTGAAAAAAATGCATTTAGGATGATGGCATCCATCATTAAAAAGGTTTTGGCAAAAATATGCCTTTTAGATGATGGCATTACATTATTTTTTCCTAATGACAATAAAATGCATTTTTACCGTCCAGGGAACTAAAATGTGCATAAATAATGCACATGCATAATGTGTGTTTATGTACAGGGTGTCCCATATAAAATTAAATACTATAATTTTGGAAAAACCATAAGAGATACAAGAAAAAGTTAAATGCAGAAGTTGTTCAGTGAAATGTATTTTTTTAGTATTTTTATTGTATCTCTTATGGTTTTTCCAAAATTATAGTATTTAATTTTATATGGAACACCCTGTACATAAACACACATTATGCATGTGCATTATTTATGCACATTTTAGTTCCCTGGACGGTAAAAATGCATTTTATTGTCATTAGGAAAAAATAATATAATGCCATCATCTAAAAGGCATATTTTTGCCAAAACCTTTTAATGATGGATGCCATCATCCTAAATGCATTTTTTCAGCATAACTTATTATTGATGGATGCCATCACATTTTATGCAACACGTGGCCCAATAACGGCAAATTGCCCATTTTGATGTCCAAATGTTATATGGGATATTATTTCAGTTAAATAGACATACAGGATGTCCGCTAATTATTAGTATACACAGAAACCGCAGAATCCTTGCCAAAACATCACGATTTAACCAAACATACCTATTTCCAAAAGTTGATAATAAAATAGATACTGGGTGTCGAAGTGAACAAAATATTTTTAATTCAATTTAATAATTTTTTATACGTTTTAAATATTAGAAAACCCGATTCATAGGGTTTTTTTACTTAAACTATTTAGATTTGATATTAATTTATACAAATTTTGTGCCAAAGGGTAACTGAACATGAAAAATTTAAAAATTCTATTTGCAAGGTTGCGAAGTTTATAGTTTTCTCTGTAGGTTGGGGAATTTTAAAATTTTAAGTGGAATATCCTACTTTTTATTATTGTAATCAATTGCTTGTATCAACTTTATTATGACCTGATATTATCGTTTTTTTACTTCTGTCAAATATGTCAAGATATGACATCAAGCTTAAATACAGAAATGACTAGTTATGGTCAATTATCTTAAAAACTATCCAACCGAAAATAGTCAAATTTAGTACAGGGGAATAACTAGACATTTTAAATTTACAAATTGCATTTGTGATATTTCATAACTAAATTATATTATTTCCTTTCCTTAACTTTTTTAAAGAATCTTGAAAATGTCGCAAAATCCTATTCATGAATTTAGAAGGTCCAGTTTCAACCCTGTACTAATTTTGACGAATATTGGTTGGATCATTTTTAGATAATTGACCATACCTAGCCGATTTTGTATTAATTTCGAAAAAAGCATGATTTCATATTCCCGAAATTAATAGGAGTAAAAAACAATAATATCAGGTCATAATAAAGTTGATACAAGCAATTGATTAAAATATTAAAAATAGGGTATTCCATTTAAAATTCTACAATTTCCTAACCTACAGAGAAACTATAATCTTGGCAACCTTGCAAATGTACGCAAAATTACAAAAGGATATGACGACTTCTATTGGGGTAATAAGAAACTTGAAAATGTATTTTAAGTAAACATAAATATACAACATTTAATCTACTTAGTTTATTATTAGCCTTGTTTACTAAAAAAGAAAAAGAGTTTAAATAATAAGAGCTATTGTTGTGTTTCCGATGCAGTCTCGCGAAGTCTCGCTACTTTTGTCAAAGGTTTTTTTACCTTTTTCTTTATCAGTTTTTGTACTTACAATTGCCTTCCTACTTTTGCTACTTCTGAGTGTAAGGACAGATACAAGATTTTTTTATAATTTACAAGGTTTTCCATTTTAAAATTTAATATGTTTTGTCCTACACTGTATATCCTAAAAGATAAAAGCATTCTGATGAAAGATATGGATTCTACAGAATCTACCCAACAAAACAGTGTTTTTTTATTTATTTTATACGTTAAAAAATAAAAAAGTTGGTAAGATGTATCTCTATTAAGCTTCTAAGAATAATTTAATATTATTTTTAGATTTGGATGGTCATATTTTCCAAACTAATTGAGATAGACACATCAAATGTAGTATTTTTTAAAACATTTTAAAAGATTTTTTGGTGGTGATATAATATTCAGGGTATTCCATTTAAAAAATTATACCTATTGTCATACCCTGTATATCATATGAGATAATAATCATCGGATTACTGATTAGAATACTACCGAATTAACCAAACAAGCTGACATTTTAGTTTATTTTGTGCAATAAAAAATAATAATGTTAAGGGGGTGTAAATTTATAATAACATATAATAAGTTTTTGGTTTCCAAAAAGCATTTGTAATGATTTATAATATTTTTCCAGTAAAAAGCACTCATTTTAAGTTATATTGGTAAGTTTCATAATTTTGACCAAAAAAATTAATTTCTATCCCATAGTGCGATGACCAGCTGCATCAACCGGTAGATTAGATTAGATTAGATTAGAATAGGGCCGGGATAACCCATGCACTGAAGCCGCTCGGCTTATTGTGCGCCCTGTCATTTTACGTCTGGGTGATGTCAGCCAGACGGGACCTACAGCTTAACGTGGGTTCCGAACCACGGTCCTATGAGCGACAACTTAAGACCTCGTCCCACCCAGGGGGCACTACTGAACCTACCAACTGAGTGGGGTCCGCATGTCTACGGTTGCGCAGGACACGGCAAAGTGTGTTCCGGCGCCCTGGTCCTTTAGTTGCCTTCAGCGTCGATACATTTTGCACTTTGTCCGTCTGGTGTTGAGCTAACCACTAAATTTCCGACCAACTTATAAATAAGTATTTGGCCTCAGCAGGATTCGAACCGGTATATCATAAAGAAATATAGCCAAGGCGGCCGCGAAGACAAGCATGCCGATTTATTTCCTTTAAACTTTTTTGTGATTTTTTTTCTTATCAAAGAGCACCGAATTTACATTTTTAAACTGTTCCTTCTATACCACTGGGCCAAAATTTGGTTAATTTATATTTGACGGTTGCTGAGATAATTCACTGTTCCGGTTTTTTCTACAAATCCTGTATGTGTTAAAAATGGGCAATACCACACACTACCTTGAATTTCTCTAAATCTTCGCAACTTTATTGGTGCTTATCTGTATGTACCATCTAAGTAAACCAATAACGTCTCTTATGCTTTCTACACAAAAAATCATACTTTGTATCGGTATGGATCGCTCTGACAAATCGTTTTCGAGATATTTGCGTTTAAGGAGTTTATTTAGTGCAATCGCAAAATACCATTTATTACAGCCTATTGATATCTGTTTTTACTTATTAGTTAAAATTACATTATTTTGGTTGTCATATAAACAAGACAACAAGTCTGATCCTTTTTTTTAATACTCACTAAGGCTAGTTAATAAAATATGTATGTTTAAATAATACAGAATGTACCAAAAAAGTGTAATAATTTTTCAAAATTTTAAATTTAAACAATTTTCCGTGACTTTAATTATAAAATTGGAGAAAAAAAATTGGTGATAGATTAGTACTGTCACGTAGAGTAAAAAAAATGGAAATGTCATTAAACAGGGTGTGTCAAAAATAATGAGGTTATTTTTTTGAATTTAAATATAGCCTTGACCATGATTTTTAGGCAACTTGTAGCAATACCT
>JACEGR010009958.1:0-22208 GCA_014170235.1 Listronotus bonariensis
ATATCGAGTGAAGGAAAGACCCGATTTTACTGTTGTAAGAAAAAGGTTTTTAGTAGTCGCGTGTGCGTAAATTGTGGCCGTGCATTTCATGCATCGTGTGTGGAAAGAGACTGGACTGAGAAAGTCAGAATAATCGACGAAACTCGTTTGGTGTGTTGTGATGTAAACAAGGATAACATAACCTCGAATACCATCGGACATACGGAAATTCAGTTACTGAAACAACTTGTAACTGAAATGCAGCAAAGAAATAAACTTCTTGAAGAAAATAAGAAACTTCTAGAAGAGAAAATAGCACATCTGGAAAACAAATTAGCAAAAAAGTAGCGAAAACAAACAAAAAAACGACCATGTCGTGACAACACCGCTAAAAGTTAATATAGACTTGGCAACACAGCCAAAGGAAATTTTAGCAAGTCAGAAATCTCCGATAAATAACACCGAAATCCTAAATATTTCTGATTCAGTACTGCAAAACTTGTCGAATGTCAACACTGGTTCTCCTAACCTTACTTTAAACGGCAAACATGTAAACAATGAAAATGGAAAACAAAATAAGGAAAATCTAAACAATTTGGAAACAAATGATGACTCCAATCCTTGGACAGAAGTCAAGTCAAAACTGAAAAGGGCTGTATCCGTTAAAAATCGTTTGGCGCCAGTGAGATGTTTAAACGAGAATAAATGCAATCTGAAAGTTGCAAAAGCAACTGGTAAAGATGAACAATTATCCTGGATTTTTGTAACTGGTCTTGATCCAGGCACGAGGGAGGAGGATGTGGCTGACTTTTTAAAGACACACGGGCTATACAATGGCTGTGTATGTAATAAAATGGTTACAAAAAATAGTAAAACTAGAAGTTCTTTTAAACTTGGTGTACCACCACAGAAAAAAGAAGAAATAATGTCTAGCAGCTTATGGCCCTTGGGCGTATTAATTAACCATTTTCAGAATCTTCAGAGACCACATCTGAGGTCATTAACATCAGCATCCCAGCTCCAGAAGTAAGCACTACAAATAAACTAACAATTTTCCATTTAAATGTCCAAGCACTAAAAAACAAGGTAAATCTTTTGGAAGGGTTTCTGATAGACAAGGATGTAAATGTACTCTGCCTGACAGAGCATTGGCTCAAGGACGACGAACTTGCAAACATCCATGTAGCAAACTACACTGTTGCTGCAGGAAGCTGTAGAAGCCAGTCCAGGGGGTGGAACAGCAATAATGACTGATCCTATGAGTGATTTTAAGAACTTACCTGAGATTAACGCCTTGACTATTGAGAAATGCATAGAAGTTAGTGGTATTTATTTGAAATCTTTGAAAATCTATGTAATTACAATTTATAGATGTCCCTCGGGCCACTTTGACACCTTCTTAAGAACTATTGAAAATATTTTAAGCGGACTGAATTGCAATGATCGCATTGTTATTCTGGGGGATTTTAATGTTCATTTTGATGCGGGAAAGCGAGAATGCACTGAACTATGTAGTCTCTTGGAATCATTTGGTCTGGTCCGAATGATGACAGGAGCCACCCGGCAAAACAACTGCTTGGATGGTGTCTTTTTGAATTTCTGTACTGATGACTGTAGGGTGACACTATACGATGTGGGAATATCAGATCACTTGGGGCAAATGGTAGTTATACCTTGTCCAGTTCAAAATAAAAGTTTTGAGAACACCAAAATAACATGTAGACCTTTAACACGCAAGGGTAAATGTGCTTTCTTTAACTATGTTGAGCGTATGAGTTGGCGGTTTCTTGATGATGATAATACTGGTGTTGATGAAAAGTGTTCTACTTTTTTAAATATGATAACCGGAGCTTATTATAAGGCTTTTCCATTAAAAACATACATTAAAAGAAGTTGCCAAGCACATACGTCAAACTGGTTTAATAATGAATTAAAGAAAATGAGACAGCACCTATGCTTTCTAGGTGAACTTTATAAGCATAGTCCTTCTCCTTGGTTGAACAAATATAGAAATGAGTACAGAACTTTTTATAAATCACAGATTTCCAAGGCTAAAAAGCTTTCAAATGATAATTTAATAAAAAATGCTCCCAATCCAATAAAGTGCATGTGGGATATAATAAATGAATATCGTGGAGCAACTAAAGGGTCAGGTCCTGAAATAAAAATAAACCCTGATAATTTTAATGATTTCTTTGTAGATATTGCGCACAGGTTGCAGAGTAGGGTTGGCGACTCCAACTTCAATCCAATGGAGGGCTTATTTAATATTCCATCAGAAATGTTTGTCTTTAACGAGGTTACTCTCATAGAAATACGTGACGTTATAAACTCTCTTAAAAATAAAAAAGTAGGGACATATATGGACTTAATGTACAACTTATTAAAACCATCAAAAATCTTATTATTAGCCCAATAACCAAACTTATTAATCTTTGTTTTAAAGAATCCACTTTTCCATCGGCTCTGAAGGAAGCTTTGGTTTCGCCAATCTTCAAGAAGGGCGACCGGAACGATCTATCAAATTATAGACCAATTTCCCTATTGCCAATCATTTCAAAAATTTTTGAGAGATGTATGGCATCCAGAATAACACAATTTTTCGAATCATTTGGTCTCTTTACACACTCTCAATTTGGTTTTAGGAGGGGCTGCAATACAACCACAGCAATTCTGAGCCTTGTAGCACAGATAATGGAGACCTTTGAGGACGGTGGCTTTATGGCATCGACCTTTTGTGACTTAAGCAAGGCGTTCGATTGCGTAGCCCACGATCTGCTTTTAAAAAAACTTGAGCTTTATAAATTTAATACACATAGTTTATCATTAGTAGCAAGCTACCTTACTGACAGGTATCAGAGTGTGAGGGTGGGGGAAGTCTTGTCTGCAAGGAGGAAATTAACTGTAGGGGTCCCTCAGGGGTCTGTTCTGGGACCATTACTATTTTTAATATATATAAATGACCTTCCCAGTGTAAATCCATCAACGAACTATGTCCTTTTTGCAGACGACACGACCTTCTCCTGTGTGCATGGGAACTTAGAGGAAGTGATGGCGGCTTCTTCTGATTCACGGAAGAGGGCTGATGGCTGGTTTGCCGGCAATAAGCTATTCTTGAACAATGACAAAACCCAGAATATGATTTTTACTTTGAGGAAAATTCCCACAAAAGATACACCTGAGAGTGTCAAATTCCTTGGAGTGCATATTGATCGCACTCTTCTCTGGGATGTGCATATTGATAACCTGTGTAAGAAACTGACAGCCAAAATTTTTGTACTTCGTAACCTTGCGCAATGTGTCTCTAGGTCCATCCTGCGACAGGCATATTTTTCTGTTTTTCATGCGCATATTGCATATGCACTGCTCGTGTGGGGTCATGGTTCTTCTGCTTCGAGGGTTTTTGGCTTACAGAGAAGGGCCGTAAGGATTATATCAGGCACACCATATCGTGACGACTGTAGGCAGGACTTTATATCCAACAAAATTCTCACTTTGCCGTCATTATTTATTCTGGAGAATCTGTTATATGTTAGAGCACATTCAGGGCAGTATCATACACACGAATCGGTGCATTCATATGCTACACGAAATAGCCATAACTTGGTCTTAAGGCAGAGGCGGTTGAAAAGGTGTCAGAATGGCCCGGGTCATCTTTCAATTCACTTTTTTAATAAACTCCCAGAATCGGTGAGAAATTTGCCAATGCGTATGTTTAAAAATAAAATAATGAGCTTTCTCATAAATAAGGCGTTTTATTCAACCATTGAATTTTTAAATTGTGACATAAGTGATAACCTGTAAAGTTGTTTCTATTTTAATTCTATTTTAATTTTATTTTGTTTTACTCTGTATTAGAAATTTTATTGTAACACACGTTTTTTATTTTTAAATGTTTTGATAGTACCTCAATGTTGTGTGGTTATAGTATATTTGAATGTATTTTAAACTTAATTTTAAATGTAAATTGTATTTAGAGTATTTAGAATATTTTTAATTATTTTATACTGACTTGTGTAAGTACTTTGTACGTTGGCACCAATAAATTATTGATATTGATATTGATATTGATATTGATATATATATATATATATATATATATATATATATATATATATATATATATATATATATATATATATATATATATATATATATATATATATATATAAAATAAAATCCTCTTTTTTATATTTTGAATACAAAAATGTTGAATGACCCTGTACAAAATGAAAAAGATAAATTATTTTTCAAGTTTAGTAATAGATTTATGAAATACCCTGTATGATGAATAAGCGAAATACAATAATTTTCAGCTAAAATAATTCGTCATAATTCGAAAAAAATCGAATATTCGAAAAAATTTCGAATTATTCTAAATTTCTCGAATTATTCGATTGGAGTTCGAATCGAATATTGAGATTCGATTCGATACGAATTATTCGTAAGTTCGAATTATTCGCACACCCCTACTGCAGTACCAGTATAGCAGTTAAACAAAAGCAGGTTGCTATTTAGCAACTCACCGCTAACCTGGGGGTCTTTTAAAAAATATGACAATTGAAGACGTCAGTGGATGAAGGGGATATGTCACTTTTACTTGTTTCTAGTAGTTTATAATTTAACATTTCTGGACGTAGATTTTTTATTTATTACATCACAAGCATACAAAATATTTATATTTTTATTTAAAAAACTGACATCTTTTGAGTTAAAATAATATCAACTTATTGCAGTAGATTATCAGAAATTACCAAAATGTCACATAACACCTTCCTCCACTGACGTTTTCAATTACCATGACAATGAAAACTTTATTTTATTACCTTTTAAGTCATCACCTAACTCATTTAAAACAGTTTAATAGCACTTAATAAACAATACAGAAAAATAACTGCAGCCAAAATTAACATTAGAATACAACAATTTATGCATGTATAAGCAGGTTAATTGTCGTTATTCACACAAATCGGTAAGTTTTTCTAGGGTGTCGGAGAATATGTGGGCAATTTCTCCGATTTATATAGAACACATCAAAATAATATGACAGATCTTATAACTTGTTTTCCGAAAGCCCCTCTTTACAGAGATATATACCCTTAAAGGACATCGCTGAAACTACATTGTTTCTTTTTAAATAAATGTTACAGTACTTGGTAAATTAAATATTTGTTAAATAATATTAATACTAGCGAGGTCTCCTTAAAATGGTGTCCGTATAAAACATTTGCATTCATTAGTTTGCCAGGGGTGGACTAACCTCACAAAAGTGACTAAAAACTTACCAACTTTTTTTTATTTTCACTTGATCTTCGATAATTATACCAGAGCTAGAGAATGCATTTGGAGGGAGCCTATGTCGAACTCTTGTGTCGAACTGACAAACAAAATTATTAAATACAACCCTTTTTAAGCAAAAGTTGTTTTTCTCGAAAATGCTTCGATTATCGATACCGGATCGGAGTACCTTTTTTTAGTTATAGGTTTAAGCTATTTAAAAATACAATTTTTGTTCCTTTATTATACAGGGTGTGAAAATAATTACTATTATTGTGTAAGGGTTAGTCCGCCCCTGGTGACCTAATTAATGCAAATGTTTTACAAGTATACCATTTTAAGGAGCCCTTACTAACATTCATTAAAGTAAAAAATTAATTTATTATACCAAGTTGTGTAAAAGTTGTCGGCGTCATTTAAAGGCACATATCTCTGTAAAGAGGGGTTATAGGAAAAAAATTATAAGAACTTGTCGTATTATTTTGATGTGTTTTATATGAATCCGAAAGATTGCCCACATATTCTCGGACACCCTGTATATCTCCCGACTTGCCGTCTTTAACTATATTTGCATTAACAAAAATTTATTAATTTTTAATATACTAATAAAAAACATTTTTAGATTTTGATGGAGACGATATGCTGGGTGTGTCAGATTTAAAGCAAGTAATTAATAAATTAACTGGAGAAAACAAGTTAATTGATGCTGATATGCAAATGTTAATCCAAAATATTTTAGAAGAGGCTGACTTAGATGATGATGGCGCTCTATCTTTTGCCGAATTTGAGCATATCATTGACAGGTCATCCGATTTTCTAAAGTAAATTGCATTCTTTTTAATAACTAATCATATGTATTAAACCTTAAACCGCGTCCAGACTTGCAACAATTCGCCAAACATCCGTCCAAGCTAACCAACCTGTTTGCGCGTTCCTTTGACGCCAAAAACCAACACGCTCTGAAACACGGGCGAATCAAGCCCTTGACACGACGTGAATTCCGTTCACGTCCGCGTTATGTGGCGCGGTATGCGGCGTGGAGCGGCATGGCAAATTGTTACAAGTCTGGACAAGGTTTTATAAGCTTTACGCACCACGACTTTTTACCATTTTAGTAGTAATTAAACTGTTATTTTAAATTATGATTCTAACAACTAAATAAAATCTTTATCTCTTTTAACAGAAGATTTTATAATCATATGCTAAATAAAGTCTTTGTTTCAGCTCATTTCGCATAAGATTGTAGAAGACTGTCAAAGTAATACTCACTCAACTGATCTGAATTAATCTTAAAAATACTTTAATATTTATTTATAACTTATTTTTTCATACTAGTATATTGTTTTTCATGTCAAACATAAACTTATTACACATTTTTTACTTAAATTTTAATGGGTAGATATCACCTGAAGTGACTAAATTTGACGTTATTTAACAGTTTGACGTCCATGACGTTCCATGAACAAACACACACACCATACTACCTTAGTAAAAATATTTTTTTCTTTTAGTAAAAATACTAATATTGTCAACTCTTTTAATATGTAGTAGACGTTAAAATAGTGCCGGCTTTTTACGTGTCAAGTAGCTTAAGCAAGTTGCTAAATCAAGCAACTAAATTTAGGTAAATGCAGCATGTAAACCCACTGAATTTAACACTTACGCAAGCAGATAGATAGTAAATTTGCTTAGGCTTTGCTTTAGTCACTTTCTTGAGCTACTTGATACGTTTAAAGCTGGCATAACATTTTCGTACTTAGTCTACTACACTTAAAAGTACAATGTGAGCTTAATAAATAGCCATATTTGCCTAAAAAGAAGTAAAATCTTTAAAATCGTCATTGCGTTTTTCATTTTCCGTATAGTTGTTTTTCAAATAATTTTTGGTCACCAAGGTGCTTCAGGTGGATCTCAGAACATTTTTAAAATAATCAGGGCCAGATTTAAGTAGGGGCAGGTGGTGCTACTGCTCCAGGGCCCTGTTAGATGCTGTGTGTTTCTGAATTTTTGAATTATTATTATTATTATTTTTTAATTTTACGTTTATTTTGTTTTATTGTTTCTTTAGTATCTTGTCCAGAATTATAAACCCGAACATTTATTGTTTTTCCAGTTTTCTTGAATTAACTTTTATTTCCAATAAACAAAAATCTCAATTATATGATTTTATTAAAACACTATGTTTTAATAAAACCATTATTGCAATTTTACTTTTCTATTTTGTTTATGTGTAAACATCCATTTATATTAGATTTTAATAGGCAACTAATCAGATCTGACTCAACACTTTTTGATATTTTTTAAAGAATGTTTTAATTATATTTTTATAATTAAATAAGTGATTTTGTACCACAAAGTAAAACTAAGTTTAGTTTAAGTAGTTTCGTTAAGTCAATAAAGTTTTTCACAAAGTAATTTTTTGAGAATTTATTAATAATATATTCATACTTTGCACGTTAAAATTTTTAATCCATATTCCTACATAGCACTTTTACATATGTACTTGATAAATCAAGTTAAGGTTGACCTTAAATTGCATAGTAAGTTCTTCACAACTTAGATGTAATTATTTTGTTAGTTTGCTTTATTCTAAAAAAAAAATACTTAACTCACTAAATTCACATTTTACATATTTTTAAACTGATCTATAAGAAGTAAAAAAATATAACAAATCAATTTTGAAGGTAACCGGGCAATTTCATTTTCATAAACACCCATGTTGTAAGGAAAGAGACCAATATGCAAATAAATCCAATAGCAGTCATAAGAAATCTGTTAAGTTTTGGCATTGTGGGACTGTGCACATTGTCCAGAATTATAAATCCTAGACCACCTATTGAAAATAAAAAACTTGAAGCTAGGCCTTCCATAATGTATTGTCCATTTACTCTATATGGCATAAAAGCCACCTAAAAATAAAAGAAAAAATCGCTTTTAATGTTGTGAGATTTAAAGCTAAGTTTTGTTTTTGAAAATTTTACAAAATTAAATCAATGTTAATATTTTCATGTTTTTTTCCTTGCTAATTAATAATAAAACCAAGAAGACATAATGTTATAAACTGTTGTAAAAATAACTTACTGGTCTAGAATGTCCATGTTCATCTGTGGTTGACCCCACACTTGGTGGTTCGACAATAACATCATAAATTATTCCTAGAAAAAAGTTAATATTACAGACTGTCCATGGATGGGGTTAACAAGAGGACAAATGAATCAAACATTTATTTTTTTGAAAAAAGTCATCCTAATACAAATTTTTGCTTGTAAAAAAAACACGACTCATTTTTTTACATTTATACAGGCTGGGATAACCCTGCACTACACAGTATTACCTAGTACTTGAATAAAGTATTTTGTTTTTATTTTAAGTAATTTAACTAGGCAAATTATACTAAGAATAGTTTTTGTGCTACAACCCTGCAAAATTAAATTTTTTTTTAAATCTTTTATTGTTCAGATATGAGCTATACAGGGTGACCGGTAACTCTGCCGACAAACTTTAGGAGCCAACTCTACATTTAATAATAAAATTTATAATATGTTCTATACCAATTCATATTTTTTGACATAATTTAAACATATTTCCAAAAGAAATAAAAATGAAAAAAATAATAAAAATTATTAATAATCATCTTCTTCTCTAGTCGTTCACTATTAAAATTAAAAACAATTAGATTTAAAAATAGGACATAATTATTATCAAAAAAGATAAGAAATGGGTTTTTAAGTTTAAATTTAAGGCTAGGGGTAGTGCTCTCAATTTAAATTATTGAAGTTCTTTATTTCTGAGAGTCGATTTCTGTGGCATTTCCGGTAAAACCAGAAATTGTAATTTATGATGATAAGAAATAAGGTTCAGTAATCAAGTATAAAAAATCTTTTTAGCCTTTGCCCACATGCATTTGTTTTTTTTCTTATTTATAAAAAATAGTGGTTAATATATTCTTAAACGCCATTTTCTTGAAAAATATTTTATTTTAAATTTTTTTAGTTATTTATCTATTTATATTAAAAAACTAAGGGGGAGATACCTGTAAATGCTTAAATGTTCATAGATTCTTATGATTTTTTTTTTAATGAAAGAGTCATTATATATTTTTACTTCATTTGTTGTGTTTTTTCTTGGTCACTATAATACTTGTCTTTTAGTTTGTTTTGTTTTACTCATATTATGTGGTCTGATATTAGATTAGATTAGATTTATATAGATAAGTTTTTACATGTATTTTATATTTTATACTTAAATGTTGACAATTCCTGTACTTAGTATACTATTTGAATTTTCAAAAATTGGTATGTAGTTTACTCAGATATTAAAATAATATAATATATATTTATTGTTTTCATTTTAATTATGCAAACTGGCAGCTGGACGCTAAATTTTTCTAGGAAGGTTGGAGACGGACCTCTTAATCGGCGGGCACTCTAGCATTGGTTCTAGTGATTTGAAAATCAAAAACTAAATATTTTTGTGTTTATTAAGGTCATAATTGTTTAATGAACCTAAAAAAAGTAAACAATAAATAAATTTGAGAAATACAATGCTTGAAAAAATAAAATGACTTTTTAGGTCAATTTTTCCATTGTTTTTGCTAAAAAAAAATGTTTCAAACATTTTTCGTAATTTTGTAGGTTCATATAAAAAGTACTGTTGTTAAAAATATGTGTGCAAAATTTCAGGAAGATCGGTCAATAACTTTTTAAGTTATCCGGCTTGCCAATTTCAAAATAAAGTTTTGAGAAAAACGCGTTTAGAGTTTGAATAGGTACGTAAAAATTCAGAGACGTGTTCTTAAAGGATTATACTAACCTCCATACTAACATATTGAAAAGAAAAAATAAAATAAACAGATATCTCTCCCTTCAAATATAGGTATTAAAATTGTCAGATTTAATCAGTAATTAATATTATTATAGGGTGTGGCATGTATTTTCCTAAAATTGTCTGTAGAATCCATTTTTATAAAAAATATGCAGGGTATAATATTTAAAATAGCGAAGTTGAAAGCACACCGCTAAATTGAAATTGTCACAAAAAAGCTAAATTATCAGAAATCTATCTAACCATGCATCCCCCAAAATTTTAAAATCATATAAAACTTGATAGAAAATGACAGACCTGCTAGTAATTTTGTGGGCGCCCGGTATATCTACCACGCGACAATGTCACGAAAAGTTTATACTAAAGAATCACTAGAAATGATATTGCAAAATTTGGAATATCAAAAATATTATGACGAAAATGTTACAGAACTTTATCAAATGTAATTTTTTTCTTTTGCTAAAAAGTTACTAATAAACAAAGTGTGCTCCATATTGTCTGTAAGTCTAAAGAATGCTTTTTTGGCTTTGAAAGCCTATAAATACATATGTTGTAGATATTGAGAAAACCCTTGAATAAAATAAGGAATAAAAATATTACCTCCAGTAACCAAGAAATACGAAAACAAAACCAATGAAAATACAAACATTGGAGAGGGTTGTTTAAACCATGAAGGCTTTTTTAGTTTTATATGAGGCACTTCTAATAAAGCGAAGGGAAATGTAAAAAATTGTTCCATATTTCTTTCTATAAATTTTCACCCGACGTTATAAAACTATTTACCGAATTAACGAAAAAAAACCGTTCACTGCCGGAATTATTTTTGATTAATGGAATTTAGCCATAACCACATTTTTTTTGTTTACGTCGACATTAGGAATGCGAGATGGTATCGAACAATCGATGTGGTCGATCGATGGCCATTGTTTTGACATCGATAGTCCAGTATCGCAAACATCGATGTTTTCGTCATCGGCATATTAATGTAATTAGAGACATTTTGCACCTCTTATTTTACAATTCCGTTGTGGTTAACGTTATTCTGAGTCTGCGCAGTAACGTAAACATGATCCGTTATCGTTATTAACCATACCGGTCTCCTTTAATTACGGATGAATACCAAAGAGCTTATCGTTATCGTTATCGTTATTGTTAAACTGCGTGGTTGCCGGATTGTAGAAATTTTAATATTAATTATTTAAGAAGGTTGACATTTTAATGCCGTATTAATTAAAATATCATTGATACATAGGCTCTAATTAGCGAAAAATCCATAGCAGTAAGAAAAATAAAATAGTGTAAAGAAATTAAAACGGACTTGCATTTTTAAGGATGTTTTAATTCAGTAATTAATTTACATGTTACAACCTGGCATACTTGCTTTTTATTCAACTACCAAACCTAACCTTACTTTGTGTTTTGCTTATACTGTATTGTTTACATCTACTTTAAAAAACAAAATCAGGAGAACTATTTGCATATATTTAAATATCAATATATAACTTATGGAGAATAAAAGTAAGTACTGATTTTTTGTAAACTTTAAAATCGGTCAACCACAGGTAAGAATAAGAATATGTGTCGAAAGCGCAGATGCAAGATAAATTTCTTAAAAGAGGCTGCAAAATCTCTGTCTAAAACTGCTGCCGTAATCGTTATGTTTAATAACGATAACCATAAGGAGGCCAAAAACGTCTGTTATTTTAAGAGGTGCAAAAGGTCTCTATTCTTTCGAGAAAATTCTCTATTTTATCAGTGATAAAACTGATAGAAGTAAAACTGAGACCATTTTTTCGAAACCTCTGTGGCTAACTTCATTCTGAATGTTTCTTAATATTTTAAATGGCATCTGTCATGTAATCAAATGATCATGATCACTTGCAAGTGATAGAACTGATAATTTCTCAAAAGAATACCACTATTTTTAACATCAATTTCCGGTTTCTGTTCGTTCTCGGTAGTGGTAGGACGTTGGAAGGGAGTCCATGCGGCTCTCACGTGGTATCGTGCATGGAGGATGTAGAAGACCCCCAAAAGGAAATTAGACAAAACTAGCCCCCCAAGATTCCCAGTATCCAAGCCAAAACTTATGACTAAAACCTATAAAAAGCGATAAGAGAAAGCAATTTTTAAGTCAGTAGTGCCACTTTTACTTAACTGTAGGTCATTTTTGTGGCAGTAATGACCGCCGTGTTATACATTTACACCCCCTTAACCTTTTTGTTCTTTATTGTACAAAATAAGTAGTAGTAGTACTTATTGATATTAACATATAAAATTGTACATATACACGTCATACAATAAATAAAAATATTAGTTTATTGAGTTTATCCTATAATTGGCGAATCAGTAAGTGAATTTTTCTTATCTCTTAAGATATACAGGGTACGACAAAAACTATGATTTTTTAAATGGAACACCCTTTAAACTATAGTGGTATATTTTCGAGAAATTATCAGTGATCAAACTGATAGAAGTGAAACTGATATACAGGGTGATTCAAAAATCGATCACGAAACTTAAGGGGGTTATTCTACTTGACAAAGTAAGGGTAGAGCTTCATATAATTTTTTTTTAAATTTCATTTGTTTTCGAGTTACAAGCCGTCAAAGTTCAATTTTTATTTTGTTTTTTTCGCCATATTGCATTTATTTTTTAACCAATCCAGTTGATATTTGGCACACAAATTGAGCTTTGCAGATTCTAAAATTTTAAGACAAAAGTACTTATTTTAAATACCGCCAGAGGGCACTTACCTAAAACTTAAAATTTATTTACATGATAGCTGTGAGTACCTTCGTACGAGCAGCAGCGTTTTGGTTTCCGTGCAGCCGACTGAAGCTAGAATTTTCTTTTTCCTGCTAACTACCTTGTGTCTTGTGTCTCAGGGTAAGTTGAGCATATATAATTTGCTTTGCTTTCATTGTTGCTCTTGCTAGAACTATATTTGGTTTTTTCGATTATCTTCAAAAATTTTTATATTTTCAATTAGCTCTGTTAGGGTTCTAAAATGGAAGGCACAGGGGGAGACCCCCTAAAGCCTAAACAAACCGAGATAAGAGAGCCGGTTTTTTATTATCCAACAGATACGGGTCCGTTTTTGTATACTTGGAATCCACTGAAAAAGTTGGATATGATATCGGTAAATCGAACAATATTAAAATAGCTAGGGATATTTGAAATGAAATGAAATGATTTTATTGTCATAAATATTCCAAAAGGACATAGACAACGTCATTAGTTACATAGAAAAAAATATAAATATAATATTTTTAATGTAAATCTGGTGGATGTTAAAAAATTTCAAACAAGGGCATGAATCGAATTTCAATTGAATTTTTGACATACCAGGCTGCTAATGCTTTAGTTAACAATAAATCATTGCTTGATTTAGGCTAGAAAATTTTTATCCCTTATAATTTTGTTACATCAAAGGGCATTGGTAGGCGGATAGATCATGATATATCTGAGGAGGAATTATTAAAGAACTGCGCGACAGATTGCGATGTGGTAATAATAAGCGTCAAAAGACTAAATCGTAGAGTAATCATAGATAAAAGAACTTCATATGTACCAACAGGAACTGTACTTTTTACCTTTAAAGGAGTAAAACTGCCCAGAGCTGTTCCATTCTTTAACTTAGAATGCAAAATCGAAGTTTATATACCCCCGGTCACACAATGTTTTAAATGTCTAAGGTACGGACACACAAAAATCTATGCAAGGGCAAAGAACTTTGTTTTAATTGTTCAAACCCTAAACATCTTGAAGAGGGTGTCGAATTTGACTGTGCCACATGTTGCTATTTCTGTAAGCAAGATCATAAATCAACATCCAAACTATGCCCTGAATACAATAGGCAAAAAAATATTAAAGAATTAATGGCTTTTGAAAATATCTTACATTCATGGAAGCTAATGCAGCATGCAAGAAAAGATACACACCAAAGGGTGACTTTGTATATAACCCCAGTAATTTCCCTAACATACATTGAAAAAAAAATATCAACTATTCTCAAAGGTCTTCTGACGATATTATATAGAAACATCGCAAAGACGCCTCCAAGCATTTAAAAATACTTCGCTTAAAAGATCTTACCAACAAGTCGTATCAACTAACCCCTAAGAAAAGAGTAATTCTTCAAGGTTATGACAAAAAACAACATAATGAAAACTTAATATACCCGAACTCTCGGTCTGAAAGGTCTAGCTTTGAAAACAATAGTCAAATTTTAAATAAACAACAAAGTCAATATTCAACGCCTAGTAGTAGTGCCGGTGCAAATTCTAAGAACATATCTAATTCTAGTAACATTAATGTAGAAACAGTCATCAACTTTTTATTAAATACTTCGGAGGAATATCGCAGCCTCTGTAGGGGTGTTTTGATGTCCCGTCGAGGTCTGGGTTCCGAAATGGACCTGGATCTGGACTCGGACTCGGGATAACCCTTTATATTTTACTAATCATTATTATTCTCTAAAAGATCCAACACGACGTATCCCATGGCTCCGACCCCATAGGGCGTCGTGCGGAAGAGCCATCCATATCGAAGACCACTCCTCGCGTCCGCTCGGTCAGTGATCTTCGGCCAAATTCATTTGCCTCAGTAGACGAAGGGATCCAAGGACAACAGATTTCTGCATCTTCATCACCAGTTGTTCGGGTGTATTTTCACATGCTGGAATGTACCTCATTTCCCTTAATATGTTATTCTTCATGCCTCCCAAAACGCCAATTATCAGGACAACCAATCGCACGGTATACTCCGGATAGAGCCTCCGAAGTTCGCCAAGAAGATCTTGATATTTGGCTCGTTTCTCCCGTTCTTTTATATCGATGTTAGTTTCCGCTGGAGCGGAGAACTCTATTACATACATGGTGTGGTTTGTCTTATCAAGGAGAACGATGTCAGGTTTATTCGCTTGAATTTGATGCGTTGTTGGGAACGCGTAGTTCCAGTATATGCGACAGTTGTCATTTTCCACTACTGCCTCAATGTCTCTGGGAGCAAACGGCAGTATTGCTGTTTCATCGATGCCGTAGTAATGCGCCAGAAGCAGGTATGGATGACATCTCATACCTCATGTTTAAAAATCTACCTTTCAGGGCCAAACAGTTATTGCTAAATTACTTTAATGACTTCCTTCTGGGTAATAGTATACCAAGTGACTGGAAGAAATTCATCATTATAAATATTTTAAAACCCAACAAAGACCCAGTTCTACCTAAGAGTTATAGACCGATTGTCCTGTCCCCGTGCGGTGGAAAGACTTTGGAGATTATGATCAAGAACCGTTTGGATTGGTATTTAGAACACAATAATTTGTTTAACGATCACTTGCATGGTTTTCGCAAGGGTCATGGGATCTATGATAATGTGGCATATCTTTCTTCCTTCATCTTCAACGCTTTTCTCGCATCGGAGACTGTAATTGCCGTCTTTCTAGACATAAAATCAGCATTATGATAATGTAAATATTTACAAACTTTATGATAAGTTACACAAACTTAAAATTCCCTTGGAAATAAACAATCTCATTCACCAGTTTCTAAGACTACGTTTGCTGTATACCAGAGGAAATGACGGTGCATTTTTAGGCCCGGTTCTTACTACAAGGGGACTCCCACAAGGGTCACCTTTGAGTACCATACTTTTTAATATTTACATAATGGACATTTTTAATATAGATTATGGGAATGTAACACTAATGGGCTATGCTGATGATTTGGTGATCTTTGTCCGAGGGGCAAATATGACGGCTATGACCACCCAGATAAATGAGTCTTTGAATAACATTGTGCAGTGTCTGAACGAAATTGAATTATCTCTGGCACCAGAAAAATGTGAAGCAATTTGGTTTACTAGAGGCAGAAGACATAATAAACCCCCTCCTATTCTAATCAATAATCAAACCATTGAATTCAAACAACAGGTTAAATACCTTGGAATTGTCTTTCAAAATCATCTTAAATGGGATAAACATATTGACTACATTACCAATAAAGCCAAAAAGGCCTTAAATGTTTTAAAGGCTGTTTGTAGAGTCTGGTGGGGAGCAGATCAGTGCACAATGCTTATGATTTTTCAAGCCTTAGTTAGATCGCACTTAGATTTTGGATCCATACTAATAAACCCGGTTTCCCAAAGTGGACTAAATCAACTTAACGTTCTCTTTTATCAGGGTCTCAGAATATCGCTTGGATGTATGAGATCTACACCAAGAGCAGCCCTACTGGCTGAAGCATCGACTGTTGATCTGGAACAAAGAAGAAAACTGCTGGCCATAAAGTTCTTAGCCAAACTCACAACTATAGAAAGTCACCCACTCCTTGGACTGCTTTTCAAAGGCCATAAACACCTAAATAATAGTCCAGGATTACGTAGAAACTCCCAGATCCCTTATTTAATAATGGCATTACAATATTACCTACCGCACTTTCGAGAGATCTATAAAGGCACCAATTTCCCCTGTTATGAAGTAGGTGAGGAAATCCTACATACCCCTCTTAAAATTATAAACCTTGGTATACAGAAGGGCGATTTACTAATCAAAGAAAAATTCCTATCATCAACCGAAAAATTTAGACAAAATTATACCTTCGTTTTCACAGATGCGTCAAAAGCTCAAAATACAACTGGGTATGGAATAACCATTCCTCAATTAAACTACAATTTTTCTTCAAAACTACCGGATTTTTTGTCAATTTGTAAGTCTGAGATTATCGCCATTCACGAGGCCACAAGGGTCATTATTAAAAAGTCCATCAAGAATGCAATCATCTTCACTGATTCAAAAAGCGCGATTCAGAAAATTAGTGCTAACCTCCACTCAGCCACAGCTGATTTTTGGACCTTAAAAACAAAACGACTTATCTTGTTGGCTAACGGGAATGGTTTTAATCTTAGGCTTGCCTGGATCCCGGGTCACTCTGAAATACCTGGTAACGATAAAGCTGACAAACTTGCCAACATAGGCAGAATTTTAAGAATCCCTAAATCAATGCCCTTTGATGCTGCCGAGGTTTATAATCTTATTAAAACAAAACTATCACACCAATTTACCATTAATTGGAGAAACATAATTAGAGACAAAAAATATAAATATCAACAAGTACAACCTGTATTTCCGTCCAAGAAATGGTTCACAAAGGTACCCAATATGGATCGAAGACACATAACAACAATAATACGAATGAGAACCGGACACTGCTTAACTAAAGAACACCTATTTAAATTAAATATTACAGATAATCCTCTTTGCGATTGTGGACAGGTAGAAACAATTAACCACATTTTTTTCGAATGCCCCATTAATATTATCCCAGGTTGGAACCCTTACGAAGAATTTTTAAAATTAAAGTTTTCATCTCCCATATCAATGTCGTCAGTTCTCGAAAAACCAAATGAAAACACAATAAAAATCATTATGCACTTCATTAATCATAATAGAATAAAATTATAATGCTCAGCTTTTTAAACCTTTCCTTTCAGATCACATTTTACCTCCCGCTTGTCTTGTGTTTTGTTTTTCATGTTACCAACTTGCCTGTGTATAATTTATACTAACCACATACACTTATTATTTTTGCATGGAATTTAACGCTTGAAGCTTTCTGCCTGCTTTCAGTTTTACTTATTGATAGACTCACAGCACTTTAATTGTCCATAGTCAAAGACACCTGCTCGGGGGTCCTGGAATGGTACTACCAGACAACACCAGGATCGCCACCACATAGAGCTGGCAATTGCCTTGCAGCAACGCCATAAACAAAGCAGTATCCAGTATCCAGTATTTACATCATAATTTCTAATTTTGACAGATATCGCAAATGCTGTATTCCTTTTATGCTCCAGAACCGCCCGGAATAACACCATAAGTGTTCTTTTACAATTTTTTGACATTTTTTCATGTTGTAAAACCGTTCTTGACACTATTGACAGTTCAGAGAACGGTTCAGAACGGTTCTACAAGGTAAAAGGAATACGCTAAAAGCTGGGAGCGCCATTTTATAGACAATCAAAAACTTGAAAAATAAGGTACTTTTTATTAAAGTCGATAAACCTCACCGTTTAGGCACCAATAGACATCAAAGTTTTCATCAATTTCAATCAAATTACCTACATACATACAGAGGGGGCTTTATTTGAAATGTGTGCTCCCGGGAATACGCTTGATCTTTTTGGACCCTTATTCTTGAATCTCTGGGAGGAGAACTTTGCGGGAAGTGAGTAAAGTTCACGAAAATATTGTCAAAACAGTATTCTTAAAAAAGAAGAAGTTCACTGTGAGCAAGCAACTCCCGGGAACTAAAAGTTCTCTACCTCTTGAGGTGGAGAAAATTCGTTCCCGCCGTTCTATAACCTTTCCCATAAAAGTTCCCGGGAGTGTTCCCTCCCGGAGATTCAAGAATAAGCGTCTTGGACCCTTATTCTTGAATCTCTGGGAGGAGAACTTTGCGGGAAGTGAGTAAAGTTCACGAAAATATTGTCAAAACAGTATTCTTAAAAAAAGAAGAAGTTCACTGTGAGCAAGCAACTCCCGGGAACTAAAAGTTCTCTACCTCTTGAGGTGGAGAAAATTCGTTCCCGCCGTTCTATAACCTTTCCCATAAAAGTTCCCGGTAGTGTTCCCCTCCCGGAGATTCAAGAATAAGCGTCTTGGTCGCTCAGGGAACGTCGACGCTCATAAAGATGACGAATCGGTTTATTTGAAAACAAGTTAGCACGGATGTGTGCGTAATTTTAAAAATCCCATTTTTACTGGCAACACTGCATGCAACTAATTCTGACCAATGAGAGCCGTTTGTGTTTTGATTTTTGCATGACATCTTGCTAAGCATTTAAGGTTAGGTAATTAATGTTTAATGTCAGTGGTTTGTAATTATTTCTAATTTGGTCTGTTTATTTAATTAGTATTTATTATTTTATTAATTATTAGGTAATTGTCTAGAAACTGTCCGCAACTCCGATTTCGACGAAATTTGGTATACGGGGGTTTTTGGGGCGTTGATCACGAATCTGAAAGAATTTTTAGTCGGAAACGTTTCGTTGTCGAGATATCCATCATCAAAGTAGTAATTTACACTAACCTTATTTTCACTATATTCCGCCTTCTTTTTGCACAAAATTTTTATAAAACACTAAATTGCCACACAATATTTTATAAACACCTTTTAAAAAACCTGTTTTTATTTATTTTACACGTTTTTTCATTAAATTGAAAATAATTTACCCATAAATGCTGCAACCATAAATACAATATGTAGATGTATTTATGGTTGCATACACAAGTTTGTTTAAAGTAAAGCTTTTGAATTAATATAATTAATAATAAAAAATGTTTTTAAAGGGTTTTTGATGTTAAATGAAATATTGTGTGCCATTTTAGTATTATAATATGAATTTTGTGCAAAAGAAGGAAAATATTGTGAAAATAAGATTAGTACAAATATCAACTTTGATGATGGATATCTCGAAAACGAAACGTTTCCGACTAAAAATTCTTTCAGATTCGTGATCAACGCTCCAAAAATCCCCGTATACCAAATTTCGTCGAAATCGGAGTTGCGGACAGTTTCTAGACAATTACCAATTATTATATGGAAAATCTAAATGCTAACGCCCGAACATGAGAATATTAAAACACCGACCTCCGAGTATTTACACAACACTTGGGTTAGAAAATAAGAGCATGTCAAGCAACGTAAAATAAACAGAACCAATAAAATATCCCAAAATGAAAAGAAAATAGAGAAAAATTTACTAGAAAATGTTTCTGCAGACAAGAAGAAAACTCTGTTCTCCTTGGTGAACCCGTTAAATATACCAAAAAAGGAAAAATAAAGGAGATATAATCAGGTAAACAATGTAAACAATACCTATAATATAGGCAAATATTCTATCACAGCATAACAAACTGCTACAGATATTTAATTTTAGATAACTGTGCCAGCTGCTGAAAGCCTAACACAAAAGGGAACCCACTGCTATAACCACAATCTTAGCATATCGAAGAAATCAACCAAAAAGGTATTAAGAGCTCATGCTTTGCTATTAGTTAAGAAGCCACGGTTCCCAAGGTCTGCTAATACTTTACTTTGATAACAGTTACATCCAAAGCATAACACAAATGCAACAAAATCTTTGGGTTTTGTAATTAGTGACGAATTCACTAAAATTCGATGCGTATAGTTTCAAACTCAAGCATTGATATGTAGCTTAAGGAATTTTGTTATTTTTAGATATCAGAGGTGCAAGAGAAAGAAGCTATAGTGGTAAATTATGAAGTTTGATACTAGGAGCAATAAAGGATTGATCACATTATAGAATTTAGTCTAACCTAAATGTAGCAAAGTAATAATAAATCATCTAAATATAAATAAACTGTAGTTTTTACTATAAACTATCTCTAAGAAAAGGAAAACCCAAGTAAATGAAGGTAAAGAATTTAAAATATTTAATAATAAATGGAGGACTATAACTGTTAGAAGAGCGGGGACCGGTTAGCAAACAACAAAAGGAGATGCTGGGGGCTTTATTTGAAATGTGTGCTCCCGGGAGCACGCGTGATCTTTTGGTCGCTCAGGGAATGTCGACGCTAGTAAAAATCATGAATCGGTTTATTTGAAAACAAGTGAACACAGATGTGCGCGTGATTTTAAAAAATCACATATTTACTGGCAACACTGCATGCAAAAAATTCTGACCAATGAGAATCGTTTGTGTTTTGATTTTTGCATGACATCTTGCTAAGCATTTAATTAATGTTTAATGTCAGTGGTCTGTAATTATTTCTAATTTGGTCTGTGTTTATTTAATTAGTATTTATTATTTTATTAATTATTATATGGAACGCCCAAACATGAAAATATTAAAACACCGACCTACGAGCATTTACACATCACTTAGGTTAGAAAATAAAAGCATGGCAAGCAACTTAAAATAAACAGAACCAATAAAATAGCCCAAAATGAAAAGAAAATAGAGGAAAGTAACCATCTTGTCTATCCTTCCGGACACAAACGTAATGTTTAAGGTTTATTATATCTGTGGGTCGCGCCCAAGTTTCATTAAGACATATGACATCTGGTTCATGCTCCTGAACAAGGGCAATCAAGTTGCCCCTGTTTGCCCTAAAACTTCGCAAATTCCATTGGATTATTTTAATTTTTCTACTTGATTCACTTGTCATTGTTTTTTTGATGTTCCGGGTAAGTCTGCTGGTTCCTGTTGTTTCGGCCTATCCAAGTCTTTAATAGTTGATTCAAGTCCATCGCTAGTGTTTATTAGTTCCTTAATTTTTAATTTATATTGTATTGGCAGCTCCGAATAAAACCTATAGTGGTATTCTATTAATTTTTATATGTTTTGTTCTCTATCTGGATTATCTTTAAATGTTTCTATTACCAAGTTTACACGAGCTCGCTAATGCACATTACAGAAATACGAATTTAACTAAATCGCATGTGTAAACACCCCTAAAACGTTTTAAAAATCAAAAACCGAATTAATTAAAATCGTATTAAATATGTGTATTATCCAGTTTACAACCGGATTTAAACGTCGTGTAAACGCCAATACGTATTATCTGTCAGTGCTACCAACCAAACATCGTGTTTATTGTTTTTAATAACCTTAAAACTTAAAATAAACTTGTTCTTTATTTTCTTTTTGTTAAAATATATTTAAATTATACGAAAAACAAAACCAAGGAACACTTAACAAAACTTTAGCAAGTCCTAAAATAAAAAGGTAGTATTTGGCTGAATAAAATTTCTGTTGGCAACGGCCAAACAGCTGATTAACGTCAACGGATAAACCACATTTTTAATTGTCGTATAAACACAATTGAAAGTGTATTTTTGTTACAACGAATTTTAAGATAATGCGCATTTAGCGCTCGTGTAAACTTGGTAAATGTTAAAATTACACTGGTCACACTTTGACAGTTTTTCAGGTCTAGTATTGGGGTAAAATAATTGATTATTATGTTCCTCCTTATTATATCCTACATTTGTAATTCTTTTTTATTTTGAGAGTTGTTGACAATATCTGTGAATGACCTTTTAATCTGTCTACTATTTTCATTGGCAATTATACGTCTTTGGTTTATAATGATTTTGTTT
>JACEGR010009959.1:0-22203 GCA_014170235.1 Listronotus bonariensis
GTTATACATATATATATGTATATATATATATATATATAAATTTGAAACAGTGACGACTCATCAATTCTTGAGTGATTGCTGTCATTACTCGCAAGAAGAATAATACCATATAGAAAACCATATATAATATATATATATATATATATATATATATATATATATATATATATATATATATATATATATCGTGGATAGTGGAAGCCCATCACAAAATTAAAGACGACATCCTTCTTTTTGAAAAATACTATCACACACAATCATGTTCCTTGTCGCGAAAAGAGTTATCAAATACTCATCCTCTACGTTACTTATGAGCGGCCAAGTTTTACAGAGCAAAGATATATGGACAGACCCCAAACTTTCCACTTTGTTCGTTCTTTTATCCCTAGAGTTTCTAGAATGTAGAACCTGCTGGCCGCGGAGGTTTTTCCTTCCCCCAAATCTTCAAAATTTAAGTAACGTGTCAACAAACTCCCACTTACCTCGCTTATGACACCCACGGTACGCTAGTATTTTAAGGTTTTAAGCCTTCGTGGATTGTACAAGGATAAAAAAAAATTGTGGCGGCGGCTATCTTGGAATTTATTTTTTTCATAGTGGGCTCTATTCTACCAATCAAGCCCTTTCATTTGATACCCGTACTAAGGTTGTAGTGTAGTTATTTATTTCAAATAATAGGTTTGTAATCCTACCAAAAACATAAATGTGAAAAAGGTGAGCTCTAAGTTCACTACTAAAATTATGCTTGGCTGTGGGCTTTGCTGCAAAAAGAATGGAGAACTAAATGACTACCAAGTTCTGTACAAAATCCAAATATACAGGGTGGCCCACCATATTCGACACGGCCTGTAGCTGGATAACCATGGGCTTTTTAAAAAGTAAATACTGAAACATATACAGGTCGGATAAGGCCACAGTATAAAATTATTTTACTCTATACTGGATGTCTCAAAAAAGTGTGACGTATCAAAGTTATATTTTTTAAATGGAACACCCTATATTTTATGACGGTTTTAGATTCTTCATAAAAAAATAATTTAAGTTTGTTAATAGTACCAAGTGTCTAATTTTATTCGTTTTTGTGATATTTTTTTTTCAAAATGCAGGGGTGCAATTAAATTAATTTTATTTTAAGAATATAAACTCCTGAAACTTTAAAATTTGTTACAAGATTAGGAAAAGTCTGTCTTATCATACCTAGGTCATATCGAGATCATAGATTATACAGGGTAATCAAAAAATAATTTAAATTTTTTAGAAAGTCAAATAGCAATATCTCTCTTATTTTAAATGGAACACCCTGTATTATTTTAAGTTACATGATGACAAACCAAATGCTCTTTCAAATGGTGTATAGGTTGCCTATAGCTATCTTTTATACTTTTTAAGTAAATTCCGTTTTAACATATTTTTATTCCAAATGTCTATTTAAATGTAAGTAGGCTGTGATATAGCCATGCCTATTTACTAAGCCGTTATTGCAAAATGTAAGTTTGTTGAAAAAAGCACAAAATTAAAAGATTTTGTATTATCTGCCACTATTTTTAAAAATTCATAGACAAAAAATTTATTAGTTGCTTATAATACTACTTTCAATAACAGTTAGCTCAGCTAAATGTGGTAATGATAAAACTTGTGTTTTTAAACAATCCTAATAACGTCTCTGGTCAGTCATGACGACATTCTGTGACCTATAACTCGTTTCCTCCATTAACCATAATCACTGTGTCAAAATTTTTAAAGCAACTATAAAGGTTATTAGATGGTTTCTCCTGGACTATTTTTCAGGATTAACTCTAGACTAAAGTAAACCATTTTTTCACATCCTACCAGTATTATATCATCTTGTTGTTGTAGAAGAAGGGGTTTTATTTAAAATCATTGAAATTTCTTTTAAACTGACTAAAACACTAGTAATCAATAAATGGTTGTTGTTATTTTCTTAAGAAAAATATTAATGGCTGCTATGTCATAGCCAACTTTAATTTAAATAAACATTTGGACTAAAAAATTTGTAAAAACAGATTTTACTAAAAAAGCACAAAAGATAGGTATAGGTAACGTGTACACCATTTGAAAGAGTATTTTATTTGTCATCATGTGACGTAAAAAATACAGGATGTTTCATTTAAAATAAGAGAGATATGGCTATTTGATCTTCTGAAAAATTAAAATTATTTTTTGATCACCCTGTACAATATTTGATCTTGATTTGACTTACGTATGATATGGCAGACTTTTTCTAATCTTGTTAAACATTTTAAAGTTTAAAGTGTTAAAAGTGTTAAAGTAAAATCAATTTAATTTTACATCTGCATTTTTCAAAAAAATCAAATATCACAAAAACGAATAAAATTAGACACTTAGTACTATAAACAAACTTGAATTATTTTTTAAAGTAGAATCTAAAACCGTCATAAAATATAGGCTGTTCTATTTAAAAAATATAACTTTGTAACGTCACACTTTTTTGAGACACCCTGTATAGACTAAAATAATTTTATACTGTGGTCTTATCGGACCTGTATATGTTTCAGTATTTACTTTTTTAAAAACCCCATTGTTATCCAGCTACAGACCGTGTCGAATATGGTGTATGAGATCCTCGATGAAATCTTAAATTAGGTTAGATTTGATTTTGCTCGTTTTTATCAAAATAAAAAACAAATATTTAAATAAGTTGAAAAACTTTATAAAATTAGTGATGTAATAAAACGGGCCAAGTCAAATCTAACCTACTTTAAGATCTTATCCATATTTGGATTTTGTACAGAACTTGGCTCACCTTTTTTAACACACTTTTATTAGCTTGGGTTGTATCTATCTATCTATTTATCTATCTATCTATCTATCTATCTATCTATTTATCTATCTATCTATGTAACGGAATCTTTGAGCCTAATTTTTACCAACTCCCAGCGATTCAATTTCTTTGAAACTTTGCACACGTATCAAGGACCGATGACAATGCAATAATTTAAAAACAGTATCCCGTTATCCTGATTAGGACCGCCAGGATAAATAAATTCCTTTACAGATCCTCTGTGTCCTAATACTACTCTTGACAAAATGGCGAAGGATTTTTTAGTGAATAAACTGGAGCGTTTATTTTTAAATATTTAATAACTTTAGTTAAAAATTTGGTTTTGTATTAGGATCACAGAAATGCGAAGAGGTAAATATTTGCTTCTGACCGAATCTTAACAAAATATCACATGACCGCAGAAAACTAATTGATATACCGAACTAAAAATGAAAAATAAATAATAGTTTAAAAAAACTAAAAAACACGCTTTTATATGCAACCGAACTAAAAATTAGAAAATAATTTTTCATTACAAAGAGTTTGTCACTTCAGAATTAAAAGCGTGGGGTGCTTAATATATTAAATGTTATAATTATTCTATTTGCAAATATCTATGAGGGAAAAGTTATGAAAAAATAGTAAAATGCACCCACGCTTTTTACTCTGAAGTGACAAACTCTTTGTAATGAAAAATTATTTTCTAATTTTTAGTTCGGTTGCATATAAAAGCGTGTTTTTTAGTTTTTTTAAACTATTATTTATTACATTTATGTTTTTGGTGGGATTACAATTAGGCAACTACCCATTATTTAAAATAAATATTAGATACAAAAAAAAAAATAAAAAAATGAAATTTTTATTTTTTATTTATCAACTAAAGTAATACTTTATCAACGTTAAATTTAGATTTGTTGTCAAGCCGATTCCCAAACTGGAAACTAACTGTGACCACTGAAAAGTTTTAAATAATATTAATTATCAAAACTAGAATTTTCCATCGCATTAGAACTGGCAGCCAACACCAGGCCTATAAATATATAATCGTGAAAATCATGAAAATCAATTTAGCATAAATAATAGGTTTAAACGAAGATTGACGCTTTCCCAATTAATATTGCATTTGCATCCGGAATTATAGTGGAGCTTCGAATGTTAGATCGATTTTGTTTAAATAATAATCGACTGGGAGTGACTTAGCACAAACAATATTTAGAAATAAGTTTTATTTAGGAATTTTCGTAACGATATTTGATCGCTAAAGATCCTTGGAAATAAGAAACAAAAATCCCAAGCAGCAAGCTGTCGTCATTTTTAAGTCATTTTTGGTTATATGACGTCATCAGACCAAAATAATGACGTGTTTTTGACGTCGTTGAAGTGACGTCTTTTCGTCATACCAGCTCATAAAAATCTAATGACGTCATGTTTAGAAAACACGCCAGAAAAATTTTGCGTGACATTATATGATTCGTGTCAAAGCCCAACCGAAGTATCATATGACAGAAAAATAAGACTAATATATTTACAAAACTGAAATAGGAAAAACTCTACCGATAAATGGCGTAATGGACAATAAACTACTACTTTTAGTCAACATCTTCGCTTTTTATCGCCTACACCGTACCGATGAGACCAAAATAGTTCGAGACCGGTCTGCCGTTGGTAATCTCAATTAGCTTTTAAAGAAATATCTTCGGCTAGTGAGAAAGTCTGCATCTCCAGGTTGGATATTGTCGCTAGAGATGCGACCTTGCAGTGCAAGGAAATTGCAAGCAGTAAGGAGTTTTTTCTATTTTAATTTTCAAATAAAATATCGGATCATTTTAGCTTTAAAAAAAAAATATATGCGTCAATTTTTCGTCATCTTAAAGACGTCATTAACGGGACGTCTTTTGTCTGTGACTTAGGAAGGTCAATTTAACGTCATTTTGTCGTCATCTTATGACGTCTTTGCTGACCAAATGTAACCAAAAATGACTAAAAAGAGAAGTCAATAAGACGTCAGCTTGCTGCTTGAGATTTGAGTTTTTCGGTATCCCACTAACCAAAAACTTACGTTTATTATAAAATTACTTAGAAAGCCCACTTTTATCCATTCTCTGTGTTATTTAGGTTGTTAAACAATGGTAGCCTAATATATTTTTGAAATTTAATGCCTTGTTTCTAGCCGAGACACAAACCAATAAATTATATAAAAAATTATGTTAAACGGTTTTATGTTAAAATAAAAATGATTTTAGGGTATCTACTAAAAGCTAAAAAATAATTTGGTAAATCCTAGCTACCAGATCGCACCAATCTTCTCATTAATGTGGGGTATTGATCAGACAAATACAAAATCGTTGCGCGTAGCGTATCCAGAGCAAATATCGCCGCTCCGGAAGAACAACGACGCAACTACAAAAATTATGACATTTTGACTTTACTAGACAATTAGATTCCAAATTAATCCCTTCATACGGTCAAACAACAACGTAAGCGTATAGAACCACTAATGGCCTCCCGATGTACATCTTTCTCACTTTGTTTACATACAGCGTGTCAGCCTAAGTTCTCTACATATAAAAACTTTTTATTATTAATTTAACAAATAAAAGTTATTCCTTTTAAAAAAGTTCTGCATGATCTAAAACCTAAAATGCAATCATTAGATATTCATTTTTTCAGTAGTATACGAGGTATTTAAAAAATATGAATTTTGATCAAATGAAAAGTACCCTTATTATTGAAAATATCTTAAATTATTATAAAGGAAAAATGACTGTTAACTATGCAATCTCGTTTATTTACAAAAACAAAGTTTTTCTTAAATTTTTATGCGATAACGGTCGTTTCTGTGACTTTTTACTGTTTTCACAGTTCTAAAGCTTTCTTTAGATATTACATATCAAAATAGTTATTTACAAATGTACAAATTTATATTTTCATCGTTTTATTAAAAAAAATAATAATAAAAACTATTTTCTTGCAAATGAATGAGTTTGATTATTTAGGAATTATTTTTATTTCTAAACATTTTTTCTTCATAATAATTTTCCATATTTTTAAAAATAAGGGTACTTTCCTTTTGATAAAATTCATATTTTTTAGTTACCTTGTATACTACTAAAAAAATGAATATCTAATAATTGCTTTACACCATGCAGAACTTTTTCTAAAGAATAACTTTTTTCGTAAAATTAATAAAAAAGTTTCACATATCGCTACTTTGGAAGAAGACCGGCACAAGTCAAAAAATTTAAATTTTAATTTTTTGTATAAAACACAACGTAATAAATAATAGTTTAAAAAAACTAAAAACACGTTTTTATATGCAACCGAACTAAAAATTAGAAAATAATTTTTCATTACAAGAGAGTTTGTCACTTCAGAGTAAAAAGCGTGGGTGCATTTTACTATTTTTTCATAACTTTTCCCTCATAGATATTTGCAAATAGAATAATTATAACATTTATTATATTAAGCACCCTACGCTTTTATTCTGAAGTGACAAACTCTTTGTAATGAAAAATTATTTTCTAATTTTTAGTTCGGTTGCATATAAAAGCGTGTTTTTTAGTTTTTTTAAACTATTATTTATTTTTAATTTTTTAGTTCGATATATCAATTAATTTTTAAAAAATAAATGCTCCAGTTTATTCACTCAAAAATTCCTTCGCCATTTTGTCAAGAGACACAGAGGATCTGTAAAGGAATTTATTTATCCTGGCGGTCCTAATCAGGATAACGGGATACTGTTTTTAAATTATTGCATTGTCATCGGTCCTTGATGCGTGTGCAAAGTTTCAAAGAAATTGAATCGCTGGAAGTTGGTAAAAATTAGGCTCAAAGATTCCGTTACATAGATAGATAGATAGATAGATAGATAGTTATAACCCAAGCTAATAAAAGCGTGTTAAAATGGTATATTTTTATATGCAAGAGTATTACAAAGGTAACTCGTACGGCCGGCGGCTAGATGACGCTTATAACAGTCTTGAAATTTCGGAACTTTTTTGACGTCTGCAAGACTGTTACAAGTTAAATATAACTAGGTTGATATAAGGGGCAGTACGACATTAACCCAAAATAAAGTTAACTACAGGTATAACATAATCTAGGCTAAAACAGCTTAATGCTATAATTTTTACTACCAGATATTTCAAGTACAATTTTATTGAAACTTTTAAAAGGCATTTTTTCAAAATTTTTTGAGTTGTGTCGGTCTTCTTCCAAAGTACCGAATATGTAGAGAACTTAGCCGGACACGCTGTATAAAACCATGATAACTGGTAAAGTCCGCGCGTTTAGTAAAGAGGCCACCGACGTCATCCTTATCTACGCGAAATCTTCTGTAACTCTCTTTCAATCGCGGTTTCGAGGGCTTCGTATCGTTACCTAGGAAGTAGGCATTTTACAGATTTGATTTAAAAAAATAAATAACATTTTAAATACGGGATGATGGAATAAGAGGAGATTTTGCGCAGAAAATGATGACGTCGGTGGCCTCTTTACTAAACGCGCGGACCCTACACATACGTTTTTCGTGTCTTCTGAAAAATGTATAATTTTTGCAATTGCGTCGTTGTTCTTTCGGACCGTTAATATTATTATAGATATTTCACGTGCCCAACGATTTTATTATTTGTCTGATCAATACTCCATACCCCATATTAATGAGAATATTTTTTAGTAGGTACATGACCTACATCACCCCGTAGAACCCTGTGTATATTACCCAAAATCTGTATTTCAAAGGAGAAATACTTTTTCATATTTTTAATAACCATCACAAAATACGGCAGCTTAACACCTAAAGATGCTCTCGGCTTGATTGGACACGTTATGTAAGTTGTGGCCACATTTGTTCCGCCGATGTCCAGAACCAACGATTTTACTTCGTCGTCAATTACTCTTCTTATGTGGCCATTTTTGACCTTAAAAGAATAATATACAGGATCTGAAGCTTTGGATGATTAAAAAAACTAGATCCTGAATGACTTAACTTTTAAGATACAGGTGGTAATATTAAAAAAAAACAATATTTTATAATATCTGTGATAAACACTAATATTCTAAGAAAATGATACATAGACACTATACAATAAGAGCCATTTACTGTTGCATTTTTATTTCTTTTAGTGGTGTTCGAGCGGGATTTGAACTAAATTTTAAAAGAAATATGGTACGCCAGTGCTTCTTCTTACAATTAAAATAATTTTTCTTTTAGAAACGTTTGGTTCCCAAGATATCCACCATTAAAGTTGATATTCAAACTAACTTTTTGTACACAATTCTTGATTTTAAGCTAAAGTGGAACACAATATTTTATTTTCCTATTTAAGACCCAATTTTCTATCTATTTTACACTTTTCTTGCATTAGATAAATTACCTAGCTTCACTTTCAATTGTTTTCAATCGCAGCAGGCTAGTGCAGCAGTGTACACATCGTTGCAGCAAAGGAAAATCTTGCAATTTATTTAATAAAAGGTTTATAATACAGACATGGTTTTTAAAGGAAAACATTAAATATGTGCGAGAGAAATAAAGTGAAAATTAGGATAGTTTGATTTTCGGAAAAAGAATTTTAGATTTGTGATCAGCGCCCCAAAAATCCTTGTATAACAAGTTTCGTTAAAATCGGAGTTGTTCTCCACTTTCGAGACAATTTACTTTTAAAAAGTCGATTTCTCGTAAAAAAAATAAGAAGCCTTTCTTTTCATGGCTATAACTTGGTAATTAATAGAATAGCCTTTTGGCGTTTTAAAGATCTTGTATTAAAAAATATTTTAAAGATTGCCAGGAATTTCTACTTTAAATCTATGACCTTACTTTAAAAACACTGTTTACAAAAAGGTTTTCAAAACAGCAAATATGCATAAAACTAGAATTGTTTTTTATTGAATTAAACATCAGTTTCCTACTTCAGAAACTAAGAAAACTGAGTGAATTGACCGTTTTTAGAAAATATATTATAAATTATGTATTTAATTAAGATCGAATAAAATAATAGGGTTATTAATATTATGTTTATTACTTATTAGTAATATTTTAATACCTGTTTATCCCATAAAGCTAAGGGATTGCTTCCAACACTAAAGAATATCGATATAAATCCACTTTGGTGGGAATTGGAAAACATTTTTTTTGTAATAGTTGTCACAAGAGAGAAGTTTTCATGACTTAAATTGTGACAGTGACTTGTTTAGTAAACAGAAGCGGATTTTAACCATTTAAAATTTTATTTTTTTGTGCAATCTGTTTATGTTTTTTAATAATAATGCATAGGTTTTATTTATGAACAATAATTAAAAAGCTATTAAAATTAAAAAGTTAGAAGTGTGAGGTAAAACATCATTAGTAGAAATAACCAGAACTAACAAACTAAGTTTATACAGGGTGTCCGAGAATATGTGGTTGGATTCATATAGAACATATGAAAATAATGTGACTATTTTTTTCCTATAAAAAAAACATCTAAAGCCTTTCTTTACAGAGATATGTGTCCTTAAAGGACGTCACTGGTAGTGAATAACATTTATAGTACTAATTCTGTAGTAGTGCTTTTTAGTGTATGGTCACCGATTAAATAATAATAATAACAAACTACAAAGAGAAAAAAATTAACAATAAAAAAACTAAACCGACATCAAAATAAATAAAATAACTAAAAATTTAAAAATATTGATTAAAAAAAATCAAAACCATTATGTCGGGTAATATTTGGTACTAAAGTATAAAAACAAGTGTTTTGTTTAGTTGTTATACCCTTTAATTTTATGGCAATTCGCTTTCTGTGTTAGTCCGAGTATAAATATTTTTCTTCAATTCTACCTGTAATGTACTGATAAGGCATTATAATTTTAGGCCGGTAGACTCTGTTCTAATATTCGTCAACCTCTTGGGTTAAACACAAAGGAATAACAGATGTTTACCTGTATTTACGTGGGAATAATGTGATAAAAATCTTGACAGTGGCGGTGCGCTCTGAGTTTATTTTTGGGAACTTACCTTTTAAACAGTTTAGGTAAAATAAAAATCTTGTTTCTTTTATATGTGTAAAAAATTATTTTAAAATTTATAGTATATCAATATTGTACAGTTGGTATAATTATAGTTAATAATAACCATTTTAATAATACACATTAAAAATGCATAGTAAAAAATAATTATTTAAAATATAATCTATACCTAATTAAATATGCGACATAATCTACATCTAGTTATTCACATTTTTCCATATCTGACATACTATCACTACTTGAGTCATATATGAGTCTACTTGTATAATAATTAGAGGTTCAACAGTTGTATCTACTATTATATCCAAAGACCACATTTGATTTTCTACTTCTAATACATGTTCGACACATTTTTTCCAGTTTTCTGGGGAAGCATTAGATATGGCAATTTGAAATAGTTGTTTTTATATCTACTAGTTTAAACGTAGTATTATTTCTGGCTACTTCACCTTCACTTGTGCCCATCGCTTTTGGTGAAATTATACCTCCCTCTTTTTCTTGTTTAAAAATTCTGTAAATTGTCGCTTTTTCCACCTCAGTCATCAACGCACATTTTTGAACACAATCGTCCACACTTAAATTAGAGTTTTGATCATTTCTAATATAGGGTGCGGCAGAATGGACTCCCACATTTCATCAGGCTAGAACATCGGTAATGGGAGTTGGACATTGGTGGGGATGGTCACATTCGCTTGGGCGATTGATAAGGTTTGTTACTAGGCGCTATGTCTTGGTCTGGTGACCAAGGGGTTGCTAACTTAAGGGCAACTGGTTCTTGACTTTCCTAAATCAAGACAGCGATCCGAGATGAAACTGCTGCTATTCCTCAAGACATGGTGATAAAAGTGATGCGGAACTTCTAGGAACGCCTTCGCATGTGTGTCGCTGCTAACGGCCGTCACTTACACGATATAATTTTGAAAACATAGTTAAAAAAACCTTAAAGTGTGCTCTTTTTGAAAATAATAAAAGTTTAGCTTCATATTTTATAGTGGACTTTTTATTTGCTACCCAAATGTGGGAGTCCATTCTGCCGCACCCTGTATAATCGAATACGTTTTTAACAATCTGCTTTTCAGTTAAATGGCCGAGACATGCGCGTTTCTGCGGAGAAGCCATTTTTACAATACTGTAATACTTTGAACAATACTCTAACAATTTATAACCACTCAGTTGCACATACGGAAAGATACTAAAATATATATAAAATTTATAATCCTTATTTAACGCAATTCGGTGTATTTCTACCTGTTCTTTGCACAGAGACTGGTGCGCCTATGGTTTACAACCTTCTAACCGTCCCGAGACATTTTTATTACTATCTCTTGCAAAAAAATAGAGTATAACATTTAGTACTTTAACGCACATGTTATTACTAGACTTCATGCTTTTGATTTTTTCCTAATCATTATTTTTAAATTTTTAGTTACTTTATTTATTTTAAAATTGGTGAAGTTTTTTTTCAAATGTTTATAAAAAATATCCGTGGTTCTGAAATGAGAATATTTTCTTTTTTTTTGCTCTTTAATATTTCTTCCTCTTGCTTTTTAAAACTTTCAAATTTTTACACCTTCTAGACGTCATCCTACCGGCGGCAATGAGTGGGGATATGTAAAAACATTAGGTTATCCTGTTGCTATTTGTAGTGAACCCTTAAACGACAACACGGGGTCTTGTGGGGGCCCGTGACCGACCGACGAGTAATATTTTGGACATATTTTTTGCCAAAGTTGTATTATAATATTGCTGCTACACCTACCTTTGTAGCTTGGCTGTTACTATTACCACAGCAAATTTCGTATGCCGCAGAAGTTTATTGAGTTATAGGTGTTTGGGGTCACCAGCAACCCCGGTTGTTGTTTGCGTAATAAAAAACATGTCTATCAAAAAATAATATTGAAGGTAAAAGGAACTAAAAGATTGAAAGACGACATGAAGAAAGTAATAAGAATATTGACATTAATAATTATGGCTTACGTAATATTGAAAGTGAATTTAAAGAATATGAAGAAAAAGAAGGGAAGTCAGTCGAAATAGTTTATGAGCCAACTGAAAATGAATCGTGACGATAAAGTACCTTTAGCACATCTACAGCAGAGTAAATATTGGAAGCAGTGGTTACAGATGGCACTCTAAACATTTTTTTAATATACACGGATAGGAAAAAAATTGATTCTGCATCTTTCTAAACCTAAAGGAACAAAAACTGAGTAGGAAGCTTGAAAATTTTATTTTGACGACAACATCTTGCATAAAATTGTTACTCATTCAAACGAAAAACTACGAAGAAATAAGATACACTTTTTAAAAGCACAAAGATATACAAGACAGGCCGATAAAATAAAATTGAAAGACTTAATGCTGTACCGCACACTGTAATGCTTTGAAGAATAATTATGGGAATCTAACAAAGATGTGCAAAAATAAATTTTCTTTTTCTGTAAAAAATCATTGAATAAATTACAAAACAAGCAACAAAAAGAAATAAGATATTTTTTTTGCGGTTTAAACTTTAAAATACCAGTAATACTTCATGGGGTCGTATGCGACCCCTGTTGTCGTTTATGTATAAAAAAGTTTATGTTGGCTTTAAGGGTTAAACATCAATTTTAGGTGTTCAACCAATTATAACCGCCGTAATAATTGGTGACAACTTTGACGTATAGGACATTGTTTAAACGTCAACATATCCGATTGGTAAATACCGTTTTAGAATTAGTTCTTCGCCTAAAATTGATGAAAGTATAAAATCAAAACAATTTTCAATGCACGTCATACCCCTTGAGTGATGTAAAGTAATGACATGATTGCGAGCTTGTGATGATTATACAAAAACATTAATTTGTGTTTTTTTTAATAATGCAAATTAATTAAAATGGCATCTTGCTAACAATTTGCAAATTTTAATAACATTAAATAAAACGAGTTAGTACTTGTTTTTTTTTAATTATTTAGTGATTAAAAATGCAATAATTGCTATTATTTTGCAATAACAATATGTAACATCATAATAACATCAGAAGATGCAAATGCTGGTCAGAAAAATGTACAATGCCCTAATTAAATTACTTTTATACAGGGTGTTTTAAAACTAAGCCGACAATCTTTAAGGGCTAATTCTACACTAAAAATATGAAAAAACTTCATATAAAAATGTGTCCTAAAGGTCTTTCGAACTACAGGGTGTTAAATTTTTTAAAAATTATTGTTTTTTTATAATAACTTTTATACCGATTAAGATATTTTTTAAAAATTTGGGGGACGCCTTCTATGCACCAGAACACATTTTTTGGCATACAATAAAAAGATATATTATTACCAGTGTCGTCCATGGGAGGTTTAAGGTTAATATTTTTTTATTAAAAACATGGTACGCCACCGAATTTTTCTAAACTAAAAATAATTTTTAAAATTCCCATTAAGTTTGAAACAAATGTGATTTCTTGACTTTTATTTATTTGATGCACGGTTTTCAAACTCAAACTCAAACTCAAACATGGCTTTATTGTCATAAAATAAAATTTCATTGACAAAGCAGTTACAAATAAAATACTTAACCTAATATATACACTAAGGATAACAAAAAATAAATAAATAAATAAAATCGGTTCAGATAAATAGTAATTTAAAACGTTGAGTCATAAAATTCAGTTAAACTATAAAAGGCTTTCTCGATTAAAAGATTTTTAACTTGGATACGAAATCGTTTTATATTTTGTATTTTTCTTAGCGCAAGGGGCAGATGATTAAACATTTTTTTACCGTCATAAATTATTGATTTCTTTACGAGGGTAGACGATGGAATAGGGAGGTACAGCATGTGAGTACGTCGAGAGAAGTATACAGAAGAATCGCTGTGAATTTCCGCCGCAAACTTACGAAAAATTAGAGAAACGGTCTCAAGAATAAAGAGACAGGGGTGAGTTAAAATCGCCTGTGCACTGAACAAGGGTCTACAAGACTCTCTACAGTTTACTCCACACAAGATACGCACAGCCACGCTTTTGCAAAATAAACACCGATTGAAACAGGCAATGCGAGCAACAACCCCAAAAACATACACCATAACGCAGGTGGGACTCGATAAGGGCAAAATAAGAACTTCGAGCAGTAAGGGAACCCAGTTCCCGTGCAATTACCCTCAAAGCAAAACAGCCTCTAGACAGCGTGCTACACAAGTTGGTAACGTGTTGTTCAAATTTTAGTTTTTTGTCAATATGCAACCCCAAGAATCTATTGACCTCGTTGCTCTCCACTAAATTGGATTCCAAGTACACCTCGCTAATAGTGCATTTAAAAGATATAAGTTTAGTTTTTGAAATATTCAGAGTTAAGTAGTTAGCATCGCACCATTCTTTAATTTTAGTCAAATCTTTATTAATTATATTTTCCAAAACTTCCGGAGTTTCCGCATGCCATAGTATTGTGGTGTCATCAGCGAACATAGTAAATTTTCCAGAGATATCTAATTCGACCAGGTCATTGACGTAAATGAGGAATAGCAATGGCCCCAGAACGGAGCCCTGAGGCACACCAGCCGACACCCCCATCCATCGCGACTGCAAGCCATTCATAACCATTCTCTGGGTGCGATCCGACAAGTAAGACGCAAACCAATTCAACGAAGCGCCCCTGAAACCGTACCTTTCCAGTTTGCTGAGCAATACTCTATGATCCACACAGTCAAAAGCCTTTGTGAGATCACAGAATACCGCAGCAGCAACATCACCCCCATTAAGCCCCAGATATAGTGTCTCCAAAAAAGAAAAAATTGCATCACCCGTACCCAGAGTATATAAATAAAAACCATTTCTCGGCATTGTCAAATCCCTATCTAATTAATGAATAAAATATCGAAGGTAATTTTTTACTGTAGAATTTAAAATTCTGTTATCCATACAAAATGACCGTGCCGAGTAATGGTTTTTGTTTATTTACGCGACATCCTTGCACCAAATAAAAAAGTCAAGAGATCAAACTTGTTTCTAACCTAATAAGAATTTTAAAAATAATATTTATTATAGAAAAATGCAGTGGTATACCATTTTTTTATTAAAAAATATTAACCTTAAACCCCTCATGGACGACACTGGTAATAATTTATTTCTTTAATGCATGCCAAAAATGTGTTTTGGTGCATGGAAGGCGTCCTCCAATTTTTTTTTAATATTTAAATTGGTATAAAGGTTATTATAAAAAACCAAAAAAAAAAAAAACAAAAATTAACACCCTGTCGTTCGAAAACCAAGACGTTTAGGACAAATTTTTATAAGAAGTTTTTCATATTTTTTTTTAGTGTAGAATTAGATCTTAAAGTTTGTCGGGTAACACATTAAAAACGTTTAATTATATTTTGTAACAAACAAGTTTATTATCAAGTTTAATGATAAAAGGTTATTTTTACTACAATACAAAGTAATCAGTGCCGTATTAACCATTAGGATGACTAGGCTACAGCCTAGGGCGCCATGAAAAAATAGGCGCCAGACAGGGGAGGTTTTAAAAAGTTTAGGTTGAGTTCGGATTTTTGGTGACTAATTTATCCGTGAATAAGGTGCTTTGGAATGAAATAAGCGCAAAAAGGAGGAAATGACTTTTTCTTTTTGGTCATCAAAATTGCGCCGGCACTCAAAATAGGCGGTACGGAGGAAAGGATCTTTTTTTTGCTCTTCAAACATTTTTTGGTGGAAAATGGGTACTCCGGGAATTTTAGGCTATGGCGCCTCCAACAGTGAATACAGCCCTGAAAGTAATGTAAATAATTTAAACAATAATTGGATCCTTCGCAAAGTTAAATAGGTACAACGTTTTTGTTTTTAAAATCAGTTAATGCTGATCAGAATTACAGAAAAAATAAAAATATTAATACACGACAAGACAACAACAAAGAGACAAGCGACAGAACATTTGAGTAGAAAGTCTCACCTGTCACATTATTTTCATGTGTTCTATATATGAATCTGGGAGATTCCCACATATTCTAAAACACCGTGTATATAAATCCTTTTTTCCGCTAACTATTAAATTTTTATGGAAATCTTGTTATTTGATCGCCATAAAAGTAACAAAAGGACAATTTAAGTACATGCTGTAAATTATCTTTCTCGTGTTAAATAGACAGAAAACTCATTAGTAATCAAAAATGAATCGTCGAAACTACTCAAACAACTTAAAATTCCTTCGACGATGCTTTTTATGGTTTAATCCGTTGTCACTTAAAACAGACTCGTGCCGTATGAAAATTAGTCGGATTCTTTTTAGGCAAGTTGAAGTTATTTAAACTTTTAAAAGGTATTTATGTCGTGGGTTTGTATAATCCAATAACAAGCATTAGATATATGATGGCTATGGCATTTTTGAAATTAACTTAATATACAGGGTGTCTCTAAACAGAAATAAACACAATAAATAACACAATTTACCTTAGTTAAAAAGTTTAACGTTTGCGAGATCAGGGCGTCAAAATTTTAATTTTATTTTGGTTACTCTTATTTTTTTAATATTGTGACGTTGACATTTTGAAATACTACTTGCAGGGTTACTTTACGTCACTGGGCAAATGTACCATATGGAACTATCTATTGGGACCATGGGACCGGTGGACCATCAACACTAACTTTGCATTAAAAACCAACTTAACTTATTGAACTAATTAAATTTAGTACGGGCATATCCCTAGGGATAGCCCGTACGGGGCTTAACTCAAACTTTAACTCTTTACTTGACTTTACTAACTCTTTCTTATCTAATAAACAATCAATTCCTGTCTTAAAATTTTGTTCTCTTTAAATATTAAATTTTTCAGTATTTGTTTTGCATTTCTAGGCAACTCAACCTGTTTAATGTTTTTGTTTTATTATTATAAGAGTAACCTAGAAAATTGTTTGATTTCTACTTTTTAAACCTTGACACTTCACGTATTGTTTTATGTACCAAATTTCCCAATGTTAAGTAACCCAATTATATTTAAATTTCCCAAAAATGTATATTTTTAAAATTCCCAAAATGTATACTTTTTTATACTAGGTGTTCACATATGCCCCTTCCCTGAAAGCGTTGGACCCACAACGCTATTAGAAATCAGACAAATTTACTTTAAACCTTTAAAAAAATTAGCAATATTATCGAAAAACGATAGTTCCATATAGCTTACAAATATTTAAAACCTAACATTGTGTTACTTATTATAAAAATTATATTTATCGTAAATAATCTTAACGTTTTATTAAATTTTTTGTTTTTTCCAATTAATTTTTTTTTCAAAAAAATGCACGAAAAAATGTAAAAATAGTTTTTTTTCTAAAAAATAATTCAGTTAGGTTATATTTAACATTATGACTCTTTTTTTTTGAAATTTTAAAAAATTCTTCCGGATAAATTATCTAAAATAATTATTTAAAAAGTTCTAGAGATGTTTTTGCTGAAATAATTAGTTCAAATAAGATTTTAGCTTAATTGTTAAAAACCTTTTTAAGCTTTTCTTTAAGTAGGTACTTTAAATAAATATAGTTTTAACGGTAAGATTATTTTTAGACAAAAAATGACCTAATTATTGTTACTCATAAATTGTATTTTTTTATTAATCTTTAAGTTTACTAGATATTTACGTACTACACAAACAGCTAAATAAGCAAAAAAGTTTGTGTTATTTAAAATTGACCCGTTCTGTAACAATAAAAGTGAACTTGGCCTTGTCTCGTCAGCAAAACGTTGAACCATTAAAAAGTAATTCAATGATTTATTTAATATACCAGTGGGAAAGAAAATAATTAACTATGTTTTACATGTACTATTAATTAGGTGACTTTTTTCTATTTCATCTTTTGCCCTTTTTAAATTTATTGGATAGTTTAAAAACAAAAAAAAATATCTCTTACATAAAAAGAAAATCAATTTTTTTTAAATATTTATACTTAGGAATTAACCTAATATTCCACATTTTTCTTATACTAGCCTTTATAAAAAATTGCGTCCACCTTGCCTGCCTGTCCATGTCTTTGATGGTGCGTTCCATTGGCCATTTGTCCCGTACTTCTCCACGTACCATTGTCTGCCGTTCATTCCCATTTTCTTCTTCTACATCAGGTTACTGCAGCCGCGTGCCAATTTACCCATATCCTGAGCTTTCTCAGGGCCGCTTAACTGTCTTGTACCCCACCATTCAAGACCTTACTTCAGAGCTCTCCCCATACTAGAGCTGCGGCTTCCAGTGCTAATGCAGCCTCATGCTGCTTCTGAACTCCGTCTTCACGACGTACCATACAACTTCGACACAAATAAATATATTTCCATATTCTTCTTTATTACCTCTGGCTAACACCATTTAGCCATATTTAAAAACTGAAGATATACCTTATCTTCCTTTTCGCTATATAACATATAACGCTACGCAACATATTTTTTCCCCATCTTCGTCCTTTCACACACATTTCTTCTCCGGGGAACGGGACGCCTTTACCATATAATATATGGTATTTTCTTCCACAAATAAACTGAGGGGTAGGAAGGGCGTACCATAAGCGACTTCTCCTATCGCTTCACAAAGGGCACTGGAACTGGGGCGGGCACAGCTTACCATAACCGACGTTTCACAAAGGTCACTGGGAACAGGGGGCGCCTCCACCATATGTGACGTTGTAAAATTTTGGAATTACATATAAGGGCTACTTGACGTCACTGGGCAAAATGTACCATATGGAACTATCTATTGGGACCATGGGACCGGTGGACCATCAACACTAACTTTGCATTAAAAACCAACTTAACTTATTGAACTAATTAAATTTAGTACGGGCATATCCCTAGGGATAGCCCGTGCAGGAGCTTAACTCAAACTTTAACTCTTTACTTGACTTTACTAACTCTTTCTTATCTAATAAACAATCAATTCCTGTCTTAAAATTTTGTTCTCTTTAAATATTAAATTTTTCAGTATTTGTTTTGCATTTCTAGGCAACTCAACTTGTTTAATGTTTTTGTTTTTATTATTATAAGAGTAACCTAGAAAATTGTTTGATTTCTACTTTTTAAACCTTGACACTTCACGTATTGTTTTATGTACCAAATTTCCCAATGTTAAGTAACCCAATTATATTTAAATTTCCCAAAAATGTATATTTTTAAAATTCCCAAAATGTATACTTTTTATACTAGGTGTTCACAATATCAGCAATTTTTTTTTGAAATATCAGGCTTTACGGGTTTTCCATGCAGGGTAATGAACCAAAGTTTTCTAACGTTTCTTTTGTAAATTGTGGAGGGAGCCACCTGCAGATCTTTGCTTATGTTAAAATTGTCGTAACTTTTTTGCCTCAATATGTCATGTTTTAAGTAAAAAAATCTATTCTCTCATACTTTTTGCAGAAAAAAAGTTATTCTTAGTAAATAATGCACGAGCAACCGTTTCTGAGATATGTACAAAATACCACTCATTCTTTGGGCCAAAATACAACGATCTAATGCAATTTACTTTAGACGAAAAATATATGGTTTGCAGTATACAGGGTTTTAAAGTTTCCATTTAATTTGTTTACTTTGACACTTGCAGATGGCTCCCTCTATCTTTTACAACAAAAACATGGGAAGATTTTGATATTTTAGCCTGAAGAACCCCATAATACCAAACTTGGCAAAAATATATTTTCAATATTAAAAATATATTTAAAATTAACTAAAATTAAATGGAAACTTTGACACCCTGTATCTCACTAACGATCAAATTTTTAACAAAGGTATACTGCCTTAGATCGGTAAATTTTGGTTCAAGGAATTTGTGGAAGCATTTTTGTACAGACTTCTTAGAGACACCCTGTATAGTGCATTTAAAAAGTAATTGATTAATTTATCAAAAATTTAAGGAATTGCTTCCGAAAAGAGTGATACTAAAATAATTTATTAACATCTGAAATCAATTCTCAAATTAGGTTCAGTTGGCTAGGTAAAAGTAGCCAAGAATTCCTTTAAAAATGTAGGATACCAAATGAAATTTGGTGGGTAAACCATAAGTATAAATGTTATCTCAAAGTATACCTTGTTTATTTGGTATTTAAAGATGGGGACCTTGTTTTCTTTGCTCTTTAACTGTTTATACTGTAAATTTTTTTGGTAAGTTCAGGATCCCCTGAAAATATTAAACTCCCCACCCTCAAAAAGACATTTCCGAATTCAACACTGCCCTTATCCAATTTGTTAAAAATTGTTTTTTTTTTTGTACTAATAGAATGTCACAATGAAATGGTAAAGGTATGATAAAATACTTTAAATTCTTTTTACGAAAGGTGCATATTGATAATATTATTTTTTGTTCTAAAGTGGTTTGCGATCAAAATGGGTCAAAATAATATGGAAAGCCACCCTGTAGTTTGAATTAAAAAAAAAACATATGGTCTAAGAGCTGACACCAATTTCTGGGTAGATATTTGAGGCAAGTTGAGAACTTTTCACATACTTGTCCTATTTTACCTCAACACGAAACTGCAGACCTGGCTGAGATACATTCTGAGATACAGGGTGTAAAGTTTTTAAAAAGTCAGTATCTTTTAAATATCTTAGGAACCCTTTAACCGATTTGAATAAAATTTTTGAACACCTATTTAATTTAATAAGGCGCTTGTGAAGCTTTGCTTAGATTAGTTTTATTGGGTCCAGTGGCGTCTCAGTGGGTACCACAGCCAATATTATTATAAAAAAAGTACGCCTCTGACTTGTTATGAAGTTAAAAAAATATATAATTTTTCTGATTAAGCAATTAACCATTTAACTTTTAAATTCCTCTGTATTTTCTTCATGTCTGCCTTCATTTTTGAGAAAAAAAAGAATTCCAAAAGTAGCCCTAAACAGCATAAAATAATATCCAAAATTAAACAATTAACAAATTAATGAAATACATAACTGCATATTTATTTTAAGGCAAATAATATTTTTTTATCTTTGAACAAAACACGAAGACTAAAAGCCTAAATACTAACGTACCGTGGGTGTCTTAAGCGAGGTAAGAGGGAGTTTGTTGACACGGGACTTAAATACTTGAAGATTTGGGGGAAGGAAAGACCTTCGCGCGCAGCTGGTTCCACATTGTAGAAACTCTAGGGATAAAAGAACAAACAAAGTGGGAAGTTCGGGGTCTGTCCAGTTGGACCGTATAGACAATTCTTCAGAGCACAAGCCATGGAAGTACCTATAAAATGCGATAGATCCCCCACAGCCCGACGATGGGCAAGAGAGGGAAGCCTTTCTGTAAGTAAAGGATCATTAATAAGACGAATAGCTCTTCTTTGAATAGAATCCAGAATGCTTAGGGTTGTAGGGGAAGCCATGCCCCAGATATGAGAACAATACTCCAAGGGAGATCGGATTTGAGGACACATATAAAGTGTATAAACTTTTTTGAAGCTGCCGTGGCTATAGATACAATGTGTTTATGCCAGTTAAGGTTACTTTCAAATGTAACGCCCACAAGATTAAAGGTGTCTTTGCTCTGTAAAACTTGGCCGCTCATTAGTAGAGGATGAGTATTTGGTGACTCTTTTCGCGACAAGGAACATGATTGTGTTTTGGATGTATTAAAGTGAACGAGATTTTGGCCCCCAATCCAATATTAAATTAAGATCCTGCGAAAGAGATATCTGCATCGCTCTGCGTTTGTTTTCCAAATCAGGTTTAGTGATGGGTTTAGGAACCTGAAAACTGGAGTGAAGGGTACTATCGTCGGCAAAACTATGAATGGAATTAGTTGTGGACAAGAGAAGGTCGTTGATATGAAGAAGAAATAATGTTGGTGCCAGAACTGAGCCCTGAGGCACTCCAGCATTAACTTGGTGAAAGCTTGAAGAATGGCCGTCCACAATAACTGATATACGTCAATCAGATAGATAACTAGAGAGCCAAGTACAGAGTTTAGTTGAAAGACCATAGTCCATAGACCATAATTGTTTTATTTTTATTTTTGCTTTTTATATCAAAGTGTATATGAATACTTTTAAGAATAAATTAAGGTAACTTTAATATTTTTTCTTAAAAACGAAGACAGATACAAAGAAAATACAGGGGACTAAAAGTTAAATTATTAATTGCTTAATCAGAAAAAAATATTGAAACTTCATAAAAAGTCAGTGGCGTACTTTTTTTTCAAAATATTATTGACTGTGGTGTACACTGAGACAATACTGGACCCAATAATACTAATCTGGACTAAGCTTAACAAGCCCCTGAATAAATTAAATAGGTGTTCAAAGGATCTCTAAGATATTTAAAAGATACCGACTTTTTTGAAAACTTTAACGCTCTGTATCTCAGAATGGAAGCAAGTCCGGACATAAGTTTATAAAAACTTTTTTCATAAAAATAATAGAAAGCATCCCCGTAAGTTTTGTACCGTAGTTAGAAAACACCCTGTA
>JACEGR010009960.1:0-22194 GCA_014170235.1 Listronotus bonariensis
ATGTCCGTAGGAAAATGAAAGCCGAAATTTATACACGTAATTATTTATTTCCTAAATCAGACATACACACATACTTTAGAATACACCAACCGATACTGATTTGGGTACCAGTACTAAGGGTTCGAACAGGCGCGGAAGTAAGCATTAGTAGGAATGCGTATATACCGATATGGTACTTTATGATTGGTAATGTTAATAAATAAATACATTACACTCTCCCGCTCTTATTTCAGCGCCAGTACGAAAAATGTTATTACCATTATTATTTATATAATAATTAATTAATAAATTGTCACAAGAAAATGTGGAATAATTAAATTTTAATATTTTAAACGGTCAGGAGATTTTCTAGTACGTTTTGGACGACTATTTACTAGTAATTTTGTCGTATCTTGAAAATTATCCTGATCGTCGGTTAAATCTATAACCTCACTGTTTGACAAACTGTTACGAACATTTTGGAATTCCGCGACACTAGTCAAATTAGCACTAGAATTGCATTCTACGTCTGTTTCGCGGGAATCACTAATATTTTGTAACTCACACTTGCGAATTTGATTAAGATGTCTTTTCCAAATTAAATCTGTCTTATATATTTTTACTAAATAAACATTTTTACCCAGTATTTTTACAATATGACCAACAGACCAAGTTGGTTTAAGTACATTTCTATAATCTTTAGTATATACACACTGTCCAACAGAGAATTTCTCCTCTCGCCTCCCCTTAAAATACTTGATATTTTTATTTTGAGATTTAATTAAATTATTTTTAACATGCTCAGTATTTTTAGGGATAATTTCCTTTATATTTTCTGGCTTTAACAAATCAAATCTAGATCTAATTTGACGTCCCAAGAACAAACGAGAAGGTGTTTCTCCGGTTGAACAATGTTCTGTTAACCTATACATCATAAGAAACCTATTTAATGACGCATTAAAATTAATTATATTACTACCTAAATTAAGTTCTTTTAACAAAAAGTTTTTCACAGTTTTAACACTATTTTCCGCTGCACCATTAGAAGGCGCATGATACGGAGGTGACGTAACATGTTTAATGCCATTAAACTTTAAAAAATCAGCAAATTCTTTAGAACTAAATTGTGGACCGTTGTCCGAACATATGGTTTTTGGCAATCCAAACTGAGAAAATAGACCTCTTAACTTATCAATAGTAGTTAAAGTGGTTATGTTATGTAATACAAATACTTCTAACCATTTAGAAAAAGCATCGGTTACAATTAAACAGTATTTACCCTTAATAGGACCTAAAAATCGATGTGCAACCGTTCCCATATTCCTTCTGGAATAGGCCAATTACGTAATGATCCAGTATTTGGATTCTTTTGTTGCGTTTGACAGGCTACACAAGATTTACAAACATTTTCAATATCTACATTCAAGCTTGGCCACCACACATATGATCTTGCCAAAGACTTCATTTTTACGATACCCATATGTGTGTTATGTAATTCGTTTAAAACTGACTGTTGCAAAATTTCTGGAATTACAACTCGATTTCCCCATATTAAAACATTATTCACGACATTTAATTCTTCATGTCTACGAAAATAAGGTTTTAAAATAGGATCATTAACTTTTTCTGGCCAACCTGATACAACATATGTATAGACTTTTGACAAAATATTATCTTCTTGAGTATATTTTTCAATTTTAAATAAATCAAGGTCTAAATCTTTACATTCATTTACAAAATTTACTTGATAAAGATCATTTTCGCATATATTTAAATTTTCAGTATCATCTATAGGTAATCGCGATAAAAAATCGGCAATATTCTTACTAGAATTTACATATTTAATTTCAAAATCAAAGCCACTCAAAAAACAAGCATATCGTTGCATACGGTTAGCTGCCATAACCGGAATACCTTTCTTAGGAGAAAAAATTGATACTAGGGCTTTATTATCAGTGACAAGTGTAAATTTTCTGCCATATAAAAATTGATAATAACGTTTTACACCAAAAATAATACTAAATGCTTCCCTATCTATTTGACTCCACCTTTTTTGTTGATCTGATAAAGTACGCGAAGCAAAGAAAATTGGTCTCTCAACCCCATTTTCAAAAACATGCGACAATACAGCTCCTACGCCAAAAGGAGATGCATCTACAGTTAAATTAATTGGTAAGTCAGGGTTGTAGTGAACTAACACTCCATCAGACTGTAAAATTAACTTAATTTCTTCAAATGCATTTTGACATTTTTCATCCCACTTCCAGGGAGTATCTTTTTAATAAATTATATAATGGGTGCAAAATTGTGGGAATATTTGGTATAAAACGGTTATAATAATTCACAGCGCCAATAAATGCTCGTAATTGACTAACATTTTCTGGTACTGGTAACTGCTCAATAGCATTAAGTTTTTTCTAGATTTATGTAAGCCTTTATCACTAATATCAAAGCCTAAATATGATAATGAGTCTGCGAAAAATATACATTTCTTTATTTTTACCGTTAAACCACAATTGCGTAAAATATTTATAACATTTTCTAAATTATTTTTATGTTCGTTAAAAGTCTTTCCTGTTACTAGAATATCATCTAAGAAAATACAAGTACCCTCAACATTTCGAAAAATTTGGTCCATTATTCGTTGAAATTGCCCAGGTGCACATTTGACACCATAGGGTAATCTTTTATACATAAATAACCCCTTATGAGTTGATATTGTGGTTAATTTAGCAGCTTCATCATCTAAAACAATTTGTTGATAAGCCGCGCTTAAATCTAATTTTGAAAATTGCTGACCACCGCCTAATTTCGCATAAATATCGTCAATACGTGGAATAGGATATTTATCATCAACTAACCAAGGATTCAAGGTTATTTTATAATCCCCACACACACGTATAGATCCATCATCTTTCAAAACCGGAACAATCGGTGTACCCCACTCAGAATGTTCTACCGGTGTTATAATTCCAGACATTTCCAGCCTTTCCAACTCTTTTTCAACTTTTTCTTTAAGAGCATATGGTAGCGGCCTAGCCTTGCAAAATTTAGGAATAGCATTTTCTTTTAAATAAAATTTTAATTTAAATTTATTAAAACATCCTATGTTTTCTGAAAATACTTCGGGAAATTTTGTTTTTAGTGTATCAGTATAAGTATTAGGTTTTGAAATATAATTTATTTCTTGAAAACCAAGTTTAAATAAAGATAAGAAATCCCTGCCTAACAAAGCATTTTTACTGCCTTTTATAACGCAAAAATTTAATTTTTGTTCATTATCATTATATTTTAAATTTAATATTATTTCGCCAACCGGTATAATCTTTCCACCTGAAAAATTTATCAAAGTTATTTTTGATTCCGTTAGCGGAATATAATTAAAATATTTTTATAAAATTCCAAAGGAATACAGGAAAGTGCAGCACCGGAGTCTAATTCTAATGTAAATAATTTTTTATTTAGATAAACATCAACTTTTATCGGTTCGGAATTGATAGATTTTAGAGTAAAGATTGGGTATTCATTATTATTGTTTACACTTTGTACTTCTGTAAAATTATTTGTACCTACATCAAGATAATTTACTTGTCTTTTTTACAATTAAATGTATTATGGTTTTTTGTTTTACAAATCGAACAAAATTTGTTTTTATTATTACGATTTCGATAAAAACACTTATATTCTGGGTGCCTTCCTTTACCACAAATAGAGCATAACTCACCAGATCCACTGTTGTCAGTTTTATTGTCGGATGACGTACCTGGCCTCTGCGTTACCTGAGTGCCACCTCTCGGCTTGCCTCTCCCCTGTGATAGCTTTGCAGCTTGAAGACGTCACCATACGGTTCCTGCTTTATCATTGGCTGTCGAAAGTCGTTATTTTGACTTAAGAGCGCAGTCTCGGCCAATATGGCCACCTCCATTGCTTCTGCAAAGGTTATGGTTGTTTTTCACCTAATAACTTATCCATCACTTTACCGGGATTCATTCCGCAGATAAACTTGTCACGCAAAATATTATCTAACTGGTTACCGAATTCGCACTTAACACATAAACTTTTAAGCCTTATCGCCCAGTTCTGAATCGATTCATTCGGTGATTTTGTTGCCGCGTAAAATTTGCATCTTTCGGCAAACGCGAGCGTCTTTTGACAGTAGTAGCCATTAAGAGCTGACACAATATCCTTATAAGCCGCTTCATCAGGCCTTTTGGGAACGCACAAATTCTGCAGTAATATGTACGCTTCCTGGGAAAGCCCATTTAATAAAATAGCCCGTTTTATATCACCATCTGTAATGGAATTTGCGACAAAAAATTGTGTCAATCGGCTAACATGCACTGACCAATCGTGAATTTTGGATCAAATTCTAGCTGAAACCCAACGGTTGACGCCATTTTTGAATTTTTTTACACTATCACGATGAACAAAAATCACTATTTTACCGAGGTTTTTCACGTTTTCGGGTCACTAATTAACAATTTAACGTTAATCCTCGTCGCCACTTTGTAATGTCCGTAGGAAAATGAAAGCCGAAATTTATACACGTAATTATTTATTTCCTAAATCAGACATACACACATACTTTAGAATACACCAACCGATACTGATTTGGGTACCAGTACTAAGGGTTCGAACAGGCGCGGAAGTAAGCATTAGTAGGAATGCGTATATACCGATATGGTACTTTATGATTGGTAATGTTAATAAATAAATACATTACACAAGTGAATCCATAAAATATTGCGCATTAAGAAATATAATTTATATTATAAGAAATAAATAAGTTACAGGAGCTAAAATCACCAGGTATTTAGGGTACATTGTCTCAGAAACTACTAAACCGGTTTTTAAAAACCTAAGTCTGTTTAAGAGAGAATTTAAAACCCTTTAAGAAAATGTATCATTTGACTCCCTTTCTCATTTAAATTCTTTGACATTTGCATTGGTGGGGGGAGGGGATATCCCTGGACAAGTAAATTTTGACACGGGAAGTGAACAAATAACGGAATTATAGAAAATGGCTCGTTTTTATTGCAAATCTGAAAGAAAAATCTAAAAATATTATTTTCTTTAGATGTGACAATCAAAAATCTGACCCAAGGTGACGATTTTTCCGAATTTTAATCACCAATATCTCGAAAACCAATGATTTTTACCAAAATTATTTTAGGTTTTTTGAATGCTTATGAATTGTTCATCAGCTTTTTAATATTATCATTGACTTCTCGAAAACCCTGTATACTGAAAAAGGTTATAAAAAGCCCGACTTTAAACGATTTGAAGTTGGAGAGGCGAGGAAGGGAAAACAACAGGGAAACATTGGCACGACGTCGTAAATTAGCTATATTTAATCAGCTGATAATCAATCCAGTGGCGTCTAGATTTTGTGCTTTTGTTTTGGGATGTTTTAATAGTAATATTTGACAGATGTGATCTCATTTAAAGTTGAAGAAGTTTTAACTTAATAATAATAATTAAAGTGTTGTGTAAACGGCTGTTCTACTATCTATAATCTGATGTATTTCTCCGGCACTGGTGTTGATACTTATTTCATTAATAACATGGCCAAAGGGTTCTCCTTAGTTCTGGTAAGAGAATATACTTTTTTGACATAACTTGATTCTTAATGGATGGTAATTAGTTGGGTACTCGCCAAAAATGAAATTAAAAGTACTAAAAAACCAAAAAAATTAAAACAAGTAAAAAGATACTTTAAAATCGACGTTTTGGTGGCAAATCTGCCACCGTTGTCAAGATAAATTGAATACAAATAATAAAAAATAAAAATTTACTATTATTAGGTTTTAAATTTTAAAATTTTATGTTTTTTAGGAGATTCTGAAATGTCTTTGACATTAAATGTCAAATATGTTTTGTTTGGTTATAGTGTCATAGTGACATAGATAACTGGTTGCTGGTGTATTTATTGTTTATATTACAAAAAAGGTGAATAGTTAGTTAATTTTTAGTCTTCCTGAAAATACTTCAGTATCGAGCAAAGGCAACCAAGTGTTATTTAAATTAACTGAAATTGATGCTACACAATTATCTTTATTTAATAATATAATTTATATATATATATGTTTGCCACCGAAACGTCGATTTTAAAGTATCTTTTACTTGTTTTAATTTTTTTTGGTTTTTAGTACTTTTAATTTTATTTTTGGCGAGTACCCAACTAATTACCATCCATTAAATTAATCCGCCAAACTACAGAACTTATCTTCATAACTTGATTCTTGTTACATACATTTATACAAAGAGTTTTCAACAAAAATATACCTACCATCTCGTACAAACAAGATTTAATGAAAAATTCAATCTTTACATGAAACTTTCTATATTCTGTTCATAGCTGCAACTCCTCGCTACATTATAGTAAACAAATAAATAAAATGTTTAATAGCACAATAACAACAAAAGACAATTTAAAAAACATATAATTAAGTCTACATCTGGAGCGATCGAGCAATGTCAAGTCCGGTCAACTTTCACTGCTCTCCACACTTGTTTAAAAATTTAATTAAAAAAGCACCTTATTATTAACGCCGGTTACAGTCGATATTAAAATAAATTACGAAATTCTTAGAAATTGCGAATTATTGTAACAAAATCAGCAGACGATGAAGGGAACAATGGTCGGCTGACTGCAGGAAAAAATTGCGAATTCAGCACGCGTTGTAAATCATCTGTTGAATCAACTCTTTTCAATAATGACGCTGGTATTTTATTAAGTAACTTGCTTAAAACTAGCAAAAACGCATTTAAAAGAATTTAAGGAAATTGTATTTCCTCGAATTCTAATAATGAGTTAATATCCTTATAAATGGTTTAATAAACTATTAATTTTTTTGGTAAATATATTTGTCAATATTACATATTTAACCAAACAACACCTGCAGACATTCAGTCAGGTTTTATGTTTTATTGAATCAATGCAATTAAAATTAAAGGAAAAATAGTTAAGTCTACAACTTGTATTAAGTATATGCAGCGGCGTGCACACAATAAAAGAATAAAAGCATTGCCTACCCTAGAAAAATTACTAATATACCAATTTTCCTAAATCATTTAAACATTTATTGCACCGCCCAAGTCATCTTATAATACAATATTAATAATAAAAAAACTATACGCTACTAGACAGAATCATTCATCATCCCATACCGATGTACTTTATTACAGTTCTAAGAATAATTTAAAATTATTTTTCAGATTTGGATGGTTATATTTCCGAAACTAATTGAGATAGACACATCAAATGTAGTATTTTTTAAAGCATTTTAAAAGATTTTTTTGGTGGTGATATAATATTCAAGGTATTCCATTTTAAAAAATCATACCTATTGTCGTACCCTGTATATCATATGAGATCATAATCATCGGATTACTGATTAGAATACTACCGAATTAACCAAACAAGCTGCCATTTTAGTTTATTTTGTACAATAAAAAATAATAATGTTAAGAGGGTGTAAATTTATAATAACATATAATAAGTTTTAGGTTCCCAAAAGCATTTGTAATAATTTATAATATTTTTCCAGTAAAAAGCACCTCATTTTAAGTTAGATTGGTAAGTTTTAGGATTTTGACCAAAAAATTAATTTCTATCCCATAGTGCGATGACCAGGTGCATCAACAGGCATATCATAAAGAAATATAGCAAAGGCGGCCGCAAGAGACAAGCATGCCGATTTATTTGCTTTAAACTTTTTGTGATTTTTTTTTGTCAGAGAGCACCGAATTTACATTTTTGAACTGTTCCTTCTATAAACATTTTAATAAAGAAAAAACGGTAAAACAATTTGAACTGACTAATATCAATTCCACGGTGATCAAAAAACATTGCTTTACTGAGCGACCTGACTCAAAAGCGACAGACGACGCCCGATCAGATACAAACAATTATTAAGAAATTGTTATTATAAGAAGTTTAAATGTGCGTTAAATGAGGTGTTTAGAGTGGAAAAAAATAGTGAAGATAAATAAAGCAATATTTTTGTTATATCCATATTATCAATATTTTATGTATATTTACATTTCTAGTGATTTTATTTTTATTTATGATAATTGTATTTTAAGGGATTTTTATTACTAGTTTTGCCTTAAATGAGACAGTTATTTTATAATGGTCACTTTTAATATGTAGACAGTCTAATATTTACCCTGACTGATTTTTGCCTGTCCGTTTAATTATCGGCTACTAAATATATTAAATTTTAGTGGATTTCATATTTTGCCTACCCTACTGTAACTTGCATTGCACGCCACTGAGTATGTGGATCCGTTGAAAATTATAAAATGAAGGAAATTGTACAGGGTTTCACTTATATTTTGCCACCTACTTTTAACTATAACCAAGAAGGATAGAAAAAAACGGCCTGTATAAAAGTTTCATACTTTTTCATCTATTATGTTTTAAGCATAAAAAAAAACAAATGAACATCAAAAACTCAAGAAAAATGAAAAGGTCAACAATTAAAAGGTATTTTAAAAAGCTATACAAAAATACTACATTTAATGTAGTTATCTTTAATAGTTTCGGAAATATGGCCAATTAAATCTGGATATAATTCCCATTAGATCTACAGTCTCAGCTTAGTATCATAGGTAGGTATAATGAAAATTATGTCTACTATTTTTCAGTTTTAAGTGGTCATATTTCAAAAACTAATAAAGATGGATATTTTAAATAATACATTTTTGTAAAGCTCTTTAAAAATCCCTTTTTAATGAACACGTAATATACAGGATGTTTTATTTAAAAAAGTTTACCTTTTCATTTCCTCAAGTTTTTGATGTTCATTTGTTTCTTTTTATGCTTAAGAACGCTGACTGTGTTCACAGTCGAGACACAAAACCAAATTTCTGTAAATATTCTTTGCGCGCTTGGATCAAAATGCCCATTTTTATCTCAACTGATTTACCGAGTTTTAACTTTGTGTTTCATAATCACGAATACAAAAGACTATCTGTCCGTGTTAAAATCCAATATGAAACCCATAGAAAAATAAAATTGACAACTGTCAGCCAGGGAAAAAGGTTGGATCTCAAATCAAAACCCACCATAATATAAGTAAGAAAAGGTGAATGTATATATTTAATTTGTTTTGAACAAGCTTTTTAAATAAAGACAGTAAAAAATTATTTTCACGCCTATGTTTCACAAAAAAGGATGCGGGTACAGAAATTTTTTGCTGTTTCGATTAACTTCATATGAACTATACTTGAGCTGTTTTTTTGTTGTGACTTTATCATTGCCCCTCCCAACAATGACTGCTCCCCCTCCCACTTGGCCAACTCTATAGCAAAAATCTGTTCAGTGTAAAATAAGCGATTTTTTTAATACAACTTAATGTGGTGGCAGTTCGGAGGGGTTTTTAACCCTTAAAATATTTCTAGTGAATTTAAAACAATCTGCATTATATTTTAAAGATCTTAAAAGTATCAGCTTTTGCTAGGTATTTTTTTACTAAATGTTTTATTTTTGTTTCAGAGGAAGAAGCTTACCACTGTATGGCTAGTTTAGTTTCCTGCAAAGAAAAGACTTTTATAACGCAAACCAAGCTTCTATACGAGGTCACGTGGAAGACTGTGATGCAAATTTGTAAAAAGCACGTGGTAAGTATCAATCTAGTTTATAAAAATAGTAAACGAATATTCTATTACCGACTGTATCCTATAACTTCTTTAATTTTACCAACTTTGTGTCTTCAATAATAAAGAAGTTAACAATAGTGTCGACTTAATTTTGATTACCCTGTATTTTTTTTGTTACGAGAAATCATAATGTTGTGCAATGCAAATAATTGATTTCAGCTTTTATAATATGTTAGTCTATTAAAGAAAAAAATAGGTTTTTAATATATGCAATATAAAAAAGCCTATTGGAGTTAGATCTGCTGAAATGGAGGCCATCGGACGGGTATTCATTGAAATAAAAACATCAGTTTGTACGGTTCTCATTACTTAAATTAAGAAAAAAATTGCTTTATTAAAAGAAGGCAAAATAATTACTTAAATTGGTAAAATGCTATTTATATCATTTAAATTTGTTATTTACCGCAATAATTGTGTTGTGTTGCGTTGAAAATGCAAAATTAACTAAAATTGCTTAAAATCAACATATATATGGACGAGCATTTATTTATTTAACTGCTTATCATAAAGTATAAAATCATAAACACTGCCTTGCTCGCTGCGATTATCCAATTAAAACCTTCATTGTAAGTGGGCAACGAAAAAGTTTTGCACATATTATGAGATATTATTTTAGTGTTTTAACAGTAGCGAGTTGTAGCAAAAGAATAACTTCTCCATTTATAAAAACGTTTCATACTAAGCTTAATGGCAAGAATTTTTACAAAAGCTGTTATATTTAGGAAAATAATAGCAGATACTTCAAACTTGCCATTTGAAATCAGGGTCAGTGACCTTCAAAATTAGGCATTACTTGACCCCTCTTTTCTTTTAAGATTTCGGGAGCGCCACCCCTGTTAGTTGCAGTTCAGGAAGTGAAAGTAGCAAAAAATGTTTTTTCCTAAATACGTGTCCGAGCGTTTTCCCACTGGCGTAGATAAGGGGGGGTGAAGGGTAATTAACCCAGGAATGTTAAAAACGTTTTTAGGGTCATTACAAATAAGGTTGTCAAGTAGAGTTAGTAAGTGGGAAGAGCTTTTAATTTCTTTTTGGTTGTAGTTTATTCACAATATCACATGTCTTTTTTGTAATGTGTTGACCTTTTTTGTGCTCTTCAAAATTTTTTCTCAGATTTTCGATTACTTGCTTTACTTAAACTTTACATTTAAAAAATATAAAAAATATTGCTCCTACATAGGTAATCAGTCTAATTCTTTATAATAATGAATGAATACAGCGTGTCTTCGGAAGTTCTTAACAAATGGGAAACTTTTTTATTATTAATTTTACGAAAAAAGTGTCTCTTTATAAAAAGTTCTGCTTGATGAGGAAAATACATTTCCACAAAAATATTTAAAGGTTAGATGTACAGGGTGGCTTAAAAATGACTTGTTTCCAAATTAAAATAAGGGTTATTTCCTAACTACGGTACCAAACTTTAAAGGGTGATTTGTTATGTCATTTCATAAAGAAACGTGTCTATAAACATATGTCCGGAGTTGCTTCGTTTCTTAGATACAGGGCGTTAAATATTTTTTAAAGGTCTGTTTGTTTTTAAATATCTTAAATACGAAGCCAGATACAAAAAAATGTACTACACTAAAAAGTTGTATTTTTAGTTGCTTTAAAGGAAGAAATTATAAAACTGCATGAAAAGCCAGTGCCAATTAATAATAAAAAGTTTCTCATTTGTGAAGAACTTCCGAAGACACGCTGTATAGGATTTTTCATATTGAGAAAAATTATTTCTTAAAAGTTTAGTGGCTGAACTGAAATTAGACTTTAAGTATGCCGCCGAAAGACAGAAGGATTTTTCGATATCCCAGCAGTCACAATCAGTCAAGAATTAATAATCACATTATTATACGGTAGCCTATAATTCGTAAAATTCGTCAAATGTCCCACCAGTCACTATGAAATGCCCCATTTGTAGCACACTCTCAGTACCCAAAGTTAAAAAAAAAACATTTAACAAATTGGTATGTAGCAAAACAGAATTCATGGCGGTAAATGAATTTTAGGAAAACTTAAACACACAATTTAAATCCTTAAAAGTTCATAACGTCCCTAATCATCCACTTAAATCCTCACTTTTTAGGGAAACTATACAGGGTGATTCCTAACTAATACGCATAAAGGTGGGAAATTATTGCTAAGCAGGACCGTATTAACCGTTAGAGGCGCCCTAGGCTGAAATTGTTAAGGCGCCTATTTTATTAGGAATAATCATTTAAAAAAAAATTGAACCGACTTAAAAAAATAGTAAAAGTCACTAAAAAGTAAAAAATAATAAAAAAATAAAAAAGAAGTCGGGTAATAGCATCTCTCCCCCGTGACGCAGTGGACAAAGCTTTGATCTTCGAAGCCAGAAGTAAAAGATAATAAAATTAAATAAACATTGATTAAAAAACTAACCCTTTTTTGTTCCATGTTAAAGACAATAATTAAAACTCAATTGCTTAATAATGATATTCCGTAAATCTAATTCGCAATAGCTGTATGTGTCCTTTTATATCTTGCACAGTTAAACAGAAAAGTATTAGTACACATATAGACATTTTACGAACATTTCCGAAGTTTAGTCTATTGTGACACAGAGTACCAAGAAGTGCAATTATCGACTTCTCGAGTAGTAATCTACGATAGAAAGAGAGGTTTAGAATAGTGTTGGAACCTTTCAAATGATCTTTTATTCTATTTCTATTTCTATTTTTTTCTTGGTTTTGGTCCCTTCAGGTCCAATCCGAATATTTCTTCCGAATCGTATTTCGTCGTGAAATATTTCATAAACGATCAGTCAGAACACAAATACGAAAGATACCGAATGAATGATGAATGATATTAATATCTAAGCGTTTAATATAGACAACCCGTAAAACATACCCCAAACCATTAGTAATCAAACGAACAAAGAATATCAGCTGTAATATTTATGGTTAAATAGCGCCAAAACTCGAAAACACTCGGAATAAGACGTGAAACAGTTCGTTGCCGCAAATAGCAACAATCTTTGAATCGGTATTTCGACAGAATAAAAGCTTATTGGCAATGAAATATAAAATATTTCGAAAGATCTTTTGCAATGAAATATGAAATGTTTTGAAAGATGTTTCGAAAGATCTTTCTCAATGAAATATAAAATGTTTCGAAAGATCTTTCGAATATTAAATTTTCCGAATACGAATATTCGAATATCGAAATTTTTCGAATATGCACACCACTAGTTTAGAATTCTATAGAGCACGGAGTCCCGCTGCTGATTCCCGTACTTAAATCTTCATTGCGAAAACTATTTTGGTGTCGTATAGAGGCGAGAGAGTACCGCGAAAAGCCGACCGCTGACTAAAATTGAGCGGCCTTGACAGCGATCTCTTCCTACAACTTCCTCGTTGGATCTCTGAAAAAAATTACCGTTCTCGACACAAAATGCATTTAAATGAAGACAAATGGACAAAATGTTTTTCACTTGATTATGTTAATGCTGGAATGCCGTGGATTGAAATAACCTCGGAGTGAACCTGAGCGTCTGCAATTTTTTTAAAAATAGTTTTTATACTAGGATAAAGCGAGGTGTTAAAACATTAACCGATTAATAATTACAGTACAGGGTCAACCAAAGTGGATTAAATAGTATTGCTGGGAGACACAGAATACTGTTACCACCCATTTTTTCTTTGGTTTAAAAAGAAACTGTTAAGGTGTTTTTTTTTTAAAATGGCGCTTCTTACTTACTTCTAATGAATATCAAGTACTGGCATAATTTGTGCTTAGTTTTTTTTGATAAGTAGGCTATGGAAATAAATAAATGACTGATTTATCTTTCATAGGATATATTTAATTTTTTTAACACGTTTCTTAGATTTCGTAATTTCAGTTTTTAATGTAATTGACAGAAAAAATTCGGAATTTTTTAAACATTTTAAATCTTTCAAACTCAAATTTATTCAACAAACAAAACAATGTTTTTTTTATTAACAGCTGTATGTGCCTATACTATTTTATATATTTTTTTATCATTGGACAAACCACGAAGACTAAAAGCCTAAATACTAACGTACCGTGGGTGTCTTAAGCGAGGTAAGAGGGAGTTTGTTGACACGGGACTTAAATACTTGAAGATTTGGGGGGAAGGAAAGACCTACGCGGGCAGCAGGTTCCACATTCTAGAAACTCTAGGGATAAATGAACGAACAAAGTGGGAAGTTCGGGGCCTGTCCAGTTGGACCGTATAGGGATGCATACGCGCGGAACCACTAGTTTCTCTGTTGGGAACCGTGAGTGGAGGAGCTATATTTTAATTCTACACTATAAAATCTCTTTCTAGTGGCACAGCATAACATAATATGGTTAATTTTTAAAATGGCGGCCATGGATCACCTTATAAATTTAGTCATTCAAATGTTATATTTAACAATAAATAATTTTTGTAAATACCTCTATTACAGTGTATTTGAGAAGTGGTCACTCAAAAGGGACATATCCAGTTATAAGTGTTTTAATAAAAATGCAAAAAACGTTTGACATTAAAATTCTAAATGTATGTAAAATTAGAATTTATGTTTTATTTTTATGAGAAAAATCAAAAACATTTTAAAACTGTCTACTTTTGTTTGAACTTGTGACTGTTTTATTAGGTGTATTTTACGTTTTATTCGATGTAACAGTTTGTTTTACTTTCAAACTTTTTACCTCTTTGTTAACTACGACACGAACCCGTGGAAAACATAAAACGTCAATCATGTAAATCCCCTAGCCTCAAGGTCAATTGTAATTCAGTTCTGTTGAATCGATGTAATAATTAAAATATAATAGAACATGTATTGCATCCTGTACTAAAAGAATTTACAAGAAATATCTGAAGTATTCTAGACTCTTCCTCATTGCTATAAAAGGCGACGGAAAATCTCCGAAAGTAGGCATAATTTCGACCGTTTTTACTTAAAGAGATTTGCAACTAAAGATTTGTCGTGGTTGTAACCATAGTTACGTGGGTATTGGATTTTAAAGTTAACGTTGTTAATGGCTTCATCGGAATAATTTTGCATTTTATAGTCAAGCTTTGCTTGCTGTTGTTGCAGTTAATATAGTATTTTTAAATATATTTTTTTATGATTTATTAAATAAATGCAATAAAAAAACAAAAAGAAAAAGAAATGATCATGGATTTTGTTAAAAATTCCGCAATGAAGCAAAACGTGAAAGTTCCAAAACTTACGTTTCGTGGCTTTAAATAAAATTTAGCGAAACTCTAGCTGGCAACTACTTTTTGGTTTAATTTAGGTTTTTAGACAATTTTGCCTAATATTTATTTCGAAATTTAATGCCTTTCTTTCAAAAGAGCTTGCTTTTAGCCGAGACACAAACCAAACTTGAATAATTTCTATAAATATTGTAAATACTTTTCGACATTTTTAATATTAATACCTACTTTTATCAGCTGATTGACAGTGTTGCTACATTGTGTTTCTTAAATTGCGGATAAAAACTACGACCCCGATTTTTATACAAGGTGCTACGAAACAATAGCATAAATAATTGCTATTGGACTCTTCTAATTTTAATAAATACAAAGGTAATTTTCATGCAGTGTGAGCATGTCTTGCTTTCATCGATTTTCATATCTTTCTATTGATTTTTCACAACGCCCTGTATCATTTTAAATGGATTTGAAGATGAAAATAGATAAAATTTCTGAAAAGATTTCAAAACTGAAATCATTTCTGATAAAATGAGGATATGTCCCCATTTCAATACACACATCTTAATCGTATGTAAAAAAGTATTTCATGGTTTACCTTTGACACCTTTGCTTTATCCACATGGTAGCACTTTATTAAACAAGTGGTCTTAAAATCTTTATTAGCCTTTATTTTATCTCTAATTGTGTCTGTGGTTTCAGTGAATGCATCATTAATTTTTGACACTACTGTATATTTAATTAGCCTTAAGAATATCCTTACAATGTTCATATTTGCATAAAATAAGTAAAAATAACGATGTTATATAACATTTACAACCGCGGCTTATATTCGAGATAATTATGTTAAAAGATAATTTATGTTGCATTGTTTCCCTGTTATCAAGAAATGGTAATTGCTCTAAATGCGTTTAAAAATTTCAATACACACATCTTAATTGTATATAGAATCGTATGTAAAAAAGTATTTCATGGTTTACCTTTGGCACTTTTGCCTTAACCACATGTTAACACTTTATTAAACAAGTGGTCCTAAAATCTTCATTAGCCATTATGTTATCTCTAATTGTTTCTGTGGTTTCAGTGAATGCATCATTAATATTTGAAACTACTGTATATTTAATTAGCCTTAAAAATATCCTTACAATGTTCATATTTGCATAAAATATGTAATAATAACGATGTTATATAACATTTTAAATGGATTTAAAGATGAAAATAGATAAAATTGCTGAAAAGATTTTAAAACTGACATCATTTTTTATAAAATGAGGATATGTCCCCATTTCAATCGTATGTAGAATCGTATGTAAGAAAGTATTTCATGGTTCACCTTTGGCACCTTTGCTTTATCCACATGGTAGCACTTTATTAAACAAGTGGTCTTAAAATCTTCATTAGCCATTATGTTATCTCTAATTGTTTCTGTGGTTTCAGTGAATGCATCATTAATTTTTGAAACTACTGTATATTTAATTAGCCTTAAAAATATCCTTACAATGTTCATATTTGCATAAAATATGTAATAATAACGATGTTATATAACATTTTAAATGGATTTAAAGATGAAAATAGATAAAATTGCTGAAAAAGATTTTAAAACTGACATCATTTTTTATAAAATGAGGATATGTCCCCAATTCAATCGTATGTAGAATCGTATGTAAGAAAGTATTTGATGGTTTACCTTTGGCACCTTTACTTTAACCACATGTTAGCACTTTATTAAACAAGTGGTCTTAAAATCTTCATTAGCCATTATTTTATCTTTAATTGTTTTTGTGGTTTCAGTGAATGCATCATTAATTTTTGACACTACTGTATATTTAATTAGCCTTAAAAATATCCTTACAATGTTCATATTTGCATAAAATATGTAATAATAACGATGTTATATAACATTTTAAATGGATTTAAAGATGAAAATAGATAAAATTTCTGAAAAAGATTTTAAAACTGACATCATTTTTTATAAAATGAGGATATGTCCCCAATTCAATCGTATGTAGAATCGTATGTAAGAAAGTATTTGATGGTTTACCTTTGGCACCTTTGCCTGAACCACATGTTAACACTTTATTAAACAAGTGGTCCTAAAATCTTCATTAGCCATTATGTTATCTCTAATTGTTTCTGTGGTTTCAGTGAATGCATCATTAATTTTTGAAACTACTGTATATTTAATTAGCCTTAAAAATATCCTTACAATGTTCATATTTGCATAAAATATGTAATAATAACGTTGTTATATAACATTTACAGCCGCGGCTTATATTCGAGATAATTATGTTAAAAGATAATTTATGTCGCATTGTTTTCCTGATATCAAGAAATGGTAATTGCTCCAAATGCGTTTAAACCATTTTTTTATATCGTCGGTCGCGTGTCAATAACCCATTACGACTTTCATTATTCCCTGACTCCGTCAACGACATCGAGTCTTAAATATACAGGAATTAGAAATAAAACTCACGCATATTGGATGTAAGGTAGATTGTAGTCACGCACGCCTGTGAGTTATTTTATGTTTATTCCTAAAAACTAGGGAACTATTTTATGTTCCGGAAGTATTATTATTTTAAGTTTTTCTATATTCTAACCATGCGATTTTTTACCTATTCTATATTCGTTTTGAAGTTTTTTTCACCCCGCTTATTGACCTGATACTATAGTAAATCAATTCGCCAGCCACAATTTATTGAAGACTCTCACTTTGTCACGCTCTAAACCGTATTGAAAGTGAATGAACTATATAAAATGCACGTTTAAATATAGTAAGAACATTTTAAAAGTGCAAATTCGGTACCCTTTGAAAATAATACAAAAAAACATAAAAAGGCCCCTTGCAATCGGACTATTTTATACAAAGGCGCCGCTATCCTTTACAGCGACGCGCCGATACATTATGGGATGGAAATCCATTATTTTGGCCAAAAAGCAACTTTGAAATTTTAATGGTTCATGCTGTGTATTTCAAAGTAGATACTCCAAACTAAATGTACGCAAAATTATAAAAAGATATGACGACTTCTATTGGGGTAATAAGAAACTTGAAAATGTATTTTGAGTAAACATAAATATACAACATTTAATCTACTTATTAGCCTTGTTTACTAAAAAAAGTAAAAGAGTTTAAATAATAAGAGCTATTGTTGTGTTTCCGATGTAGTCTCGCGAAGTTTCGCTACTTTTGTCAAAGATTTTTTTACCTTTTTTCTTTATCAGTTTTTATACTTACAAACAGATACAAGATTTTTTTTATTATATACAAGGTTTTTTATTTTAAAATTTAATATGTTTTGTCCTACACTGTATATCCTAAAAGATAAAAGCATTCTGATGAAAGATATGGATTCTACAGAATCTACCCAACAAAACATACTACTTAAGCTAGCAAAACCACACCTTAATTTTGGATTCTATTTAGGTCCATATTTTTAGGCTCTTTTAGGCTATTTTATTACCCTATTTAAATTTTTTTGCTCCTCGTTTTCTTGGAAAATCCGTGGTTCTGCTAGCTTAAGCTTAAGCTAGCAGAACCACACCAAGATCTTAGTAAATGGAAAGTATTTTTTTGTTTAAGTATGCCATATTTTTAGGCTCTTTTAGGCTCCTAATTGGTATACACTTTATTTAGATTTGTAAACTTTAGGACCCAAAAACACCCCTATAATTTCAAAGGCGAGTCGTGTACAATTAGATTGTGAAATAATTTTAATCATTTTCTTATCCCCAGTAAAAAATAAACTTTGTGTGTTTTATGTTTAAAGTATGTCATCATTTTAGGCTATTTTAAAGCTCTAGGTATACACAGTTCTAATGTTTTATATGATGTAGTTTATCAAATATATATTATTTTTTACTTTGTGGTTCTGCTAGCTTAAGATTAAGACAGCAGAACCACATCGGTATTTTCCAATAATAAAACATTTTTGATACGAAACCTATGCCATATTTTTAGGCTCTTTTTAGGGTCTGTACGTTATTATATTTTAAACATTTTTGCTCTTTGTTTTTTCGAAAAATAATGTATTTAATAATATCGGACCACAATTACAAAAAAAAATTAGTTTCTGTTTTTTTTGTTGTTTAAATTATGTCAGCCTTTAGGGCTATTTTAGGCTTCTAGGTATACATAGTTTTAATGTTCTATATGACTTAGTTTAGGAAATATATTTTTTTACTTTGTGGTTCTGCTAGCTTAAGATTAAGCCAGCAGAACCACATTAGTATTTCCTAATAATAAAACATTTTTAAAACAAAACATATACCATATTTCTAGGCTCTTTTTAGGCTTTAAACTGGTATACACTGTATTGAGATTTGAAATCATTAGGACCAAAAAACACATATAAACTTAAAGGCATTATACACTTTGTATGTGTCCCAAATTCGACCCTCTCTGGAATATTGTTCTCATGTCTGGGGAATGGCATCCCCTACAACCCTCAGCATTCTTGATGCCATTCAAAGAAGGGCTGTTCGTCTTATTAATGATTCTTTACTTATTTAAAGACTTCCTTCTCTTGCCCATCGTCAAGCTGTGGGAGATCTATCGCTCTTCTATAGATACTTTTACGGCTTCAGCTAAGTCATATTATAGAACATTAAAACTGTGTATATCTGGGAGCCTAAAATAGCCTAAAAGGATAACATAATTTAAACCAGAAAAATACAACGATTACATTTTTTTTTAAATTGTGGTCTGACACTATTTAATACATTTTTTTTTTTTTTTTTGAAAAAGCAAAGAGCAAGAAGGTTTAAATTATAACAGGTATTGAGCCTTAAAAGAGCCCAAAAATATGGCATATGTTTTGTTTCAGCAATGTTTTATTATTGGGAAATACTGATGTGGTTCTGCTGGCTTAATCTTAAGCTAGCAAAACCACAAAGTAAAAAAATCGTTTTTGCTAAACTAAGTCATATAAAACATTAAAACTGTGTATACCTGGGAGCCTAAAAATTGCCTAAAAGGATAACATAATTTAAACCAGAAAAAAACAACGATTAAATTTTTTCAAAAATTGTGGTCCGACACTATTTAATACATTTTTTTTTTTTTGAAAAAGCAAAGAGCAAAAAGGTTAAATTATAACAGGTATTGAGCCTTAAAAGAGCCGAAAAATATGGCATATGTTTTGTTTTAGGAATGTTTTACACTGTTGTGGTTCTGCTGGCTTAATCTTAAGCTAGCAGAACCACAAAGTTAAAAAATATAGATATTTGCTAAACTAAGTTATTTAGGTAGAACATTAAAACCGGATATACATGGAGCCTAAAAATAGCTTAAAATAATGGTACATTTTAAGAAAGAAAAATATTGGTTTTATTTTTGACCAAGGATAAATTATTCCTAAGTATTAATAAATTGCTCAATTTAACGTTAGAAGATTTGCCTTTAAGTTTATGTGTTTTTTGAACAAAGAGCAAAAAAGTTTGAAATATAATAGGTACAGAGCCTAAAAATATGGCATAGGTTTTGTTTCAAAAATGTTTTATTATTGGGAATTACTGATGTGGTTCTGCTGTCTTAATCTTAAGCTAGCAGAACCATAAAGTAAAAAATATAATATTTGCCAAGCTAAGTCATATAGAACATTAAAACTGTGTATACCTGAGAGCCTAAAAATAGCCTAAAAGGATAACATAATTTAAACCAGAAAAAAACAACTATTACATTTTTTCAAAATTGTGGTCTGACACTATTTAATACATTTTTTTTTTGAAAAAGCAAAGATCAAAAAGTTTAAATTATATCAGGTAGAGAGCCTAAAAAGAACCTAAAAATATGGCATATGTTTTGTTTTAGGAATGTTTTATTATTGGGAAATACTGTTGTGGTTCTGCTGGCTTAATCTTAAGCTAGCAGAACCACAAAGTTAAAAAAATATATTTGCTTAACTAAGTTATTTAGAACATTAAAACTGAATATACATGGAGCCTAAAATAATGGTATATTTTAGGAAAAAAAATATTGGTTTTATTTTTGACCAAGGATAAATTATTCCTAAGTATTAATAAAATGCTCAATTTAACGTTAGAAGATTTGCCTTTAAGTTTATATGTGTTTTTTGGTCCTAATGATTTCAAATCTCAAAACAGTGTATACCAGTTTAAAGCCTAAAATGAGCCTAAAAATATCGTATATGTTTTGTTTCAAAAATGTTTTATTATTAGGAAATACTAATGTGGTTCTGCTGGCTTAATCTTAAGCTAGCAGAACCACAAAGTAAAAAAATATATTTCCTAAACTAGGTTATTTAGAACATTAAAACTGGATATACATGGAGCCTAAAAATAGCCTAAAATAATGGTATATTTTAGGAAAAAAATATTGGTTTTATTTTTGACCAAGGATAAATTATTCCTAAGTATTAATAAAATGCTCAATTTAACGTTACAAGATTTGCCTTTAAAGTTTATATGTGTTTTTTGGTCCTAATGTTTTCAAATCTCAAAACAGTGTATACCAGTTTAAAGCCTAAAATGAGCCTAAAAATATCGTATATGTTTTGTTTCAAAAATGTTTTATTATTAGGAAATACTAATGTGGTTCTGCTGGCTTAATCTTAAGCTAGCAGAACCACAAAGTAAAAAAATATATTTCCTAAACTAAGTCATAGAACATTAAAACTATGTTAACCTAGAAGCCTAAAATAGCCTAAAAGGCTGACATAATTTATTCAAAAAAAAACAGAAACATTTTTTTTTGTAATTGTGATCCGATATTATTAAATACATTATTTTTTCGAAAAAACAAAAAACAAAAATGTTTAAAATATAATAGGTACAGAGCCTAAAAAGAGCCTAAAAATATGGCATAGGTTTCGTTTCAAAATGTTTTATTACTGGGAATTACTGATGTGGTTCGGCTGTCTTAATCTTAAGCTAGCAGAACCACAAAGTAAAAAAAATATTTGATAAACTAAATAACATAAAGGATTAAAACTGTGTATACCTACAGCCTAAAAATAGCCTGAAATGATGACATACTTTAAACGTCAAACACACGAAGTTTATTTTTTACTGAGGATAAGAAAATATTAAAATATTTCACAATCTAATTGTACACGACTCGCCTTTGAAAATATAGGGGTGTTTTTGGGTCCTAAAGTTCACAAATCTGAATAAAGTGTATACCAATTAGGAGCCTAAAAAGAGCCTAAAAATATGGCTTACTTAAACAAAAAAATACTTTCCATTTACTAAGATCTTGGTGTGGTTCTGCTAGCTTAAGCTTAAGCTAGCAGAACCACGGATTTTTCCAAAAAACGAGGAGCAAAAAAAATGAAATAGGGTAATAAAATAGCCTAAAAACGGCCTAAAAATATGGACCTAAATAGAATCCAAAATTAAGGTGTGGTTTTGCT